>JAPDSC010143376.1:0-16098 GCA_026290005.1 Latrodectus geometricus
TTCTTATTCATTTTTAAAGTGATAACAAATGTTCCTCTATCATAAGCAAAAAAGAGTGTATGCTATGTAAAAACGTCAATAAAAATTAAAATAATCAATAGAAATTTCTTTGAATAATAAAAAATTCTAATCAAAATATATTTTTTCTTTCAAAGAATGTAAAGAATTTAATTAATTAAAAATTAAGAAATAGTTTTTGAGATGAATAATAAAATGTGAAAAAAAATTGATTAATAAATGAAAATGTTATGATAATTTAAGCATGATTATAGCTCATTTCCTTTGAAAGATTTGAGAGACGCCAGACTAATTAATATTCATGGCTATTTTTTTTCACTTGGTTTGATGCATTTTAATTACCTTGGAAAGATTTAAAATGTTGATGACTTATAATAAAAATTCTCTTTACATCCTAGGCAAGTTAATTTGATAAAAGATTTTGAGGATTAAAGATTTTCCGATGTATTATAGTTATTAAGTGTGGTTTAAATATTTTATTTCAATACTTTTTCATGTTTCTGAAAATTTTGCCTGGAACATGCCTTTTTATCATGCCTTAATGTTTTGAAACAACCCCCAATTTGTATTCATTGGAATAAAGATTAAGCATTGAGTTACATTTTTTGTAGTTTTTAATATAAAACCTTACATTACAAATATCTGTTAAATTTAAATTAGATGTTTCTAATTCACTTACATATGGAAAGTAAAATGTAATCCTATTATTTTGTTTCTTATCAAGAATATAGTCAGATTCAAACCTTAATGAAATTTGAAATATTAATTCGAAATTAACAAAATAAGTCTAATTCAAATAATTAATAATATAAATGTAAATTGTTTCTCTAGAATAGAAAGAGATTTGTTTTCTTTTCATTTGTTTTACTATGTGCTGCATAATTTTTCAATTCTTATAATGCACATAGATTTGTAAAATGGATTACGAGTTTTTAATGAAAATAAAATTTGTTTTGTCACTTAATGTATTACTTTTTAGTGATACTAGGTCAATGTGAGTTATATATTAATAGAGTGTTTTTCTTATGCATTTTACAAACAAGCACTTGTTTTAAAATAAAAATGGACTTTACATTAATGTTAACAAACTCAATTAGTATTATAATTATTAAGAATATTGGGCGAAAAGTATTTAATTAAAAATTAGTTTATTTTAAATACATTTACTTATTGAATGAAATAGACCATATTAGAATACTGCAAATATTTCCTTGTGAATTACTTTATAATAAAATGATCAATAAAAGATTTAAGAAATTATTTATAAAGTGATTGTTTTTAGAATGGTAAAGAGAGGGAAAATGGTTTTGAAGCAAAATGGCGGTAATATTAGTTTAATGAGCATAAAAATAAAGTATTGAATATTAGTTTGATTTTTATTCGAATAGACTTTTAATTTGCTCGAAAAATACAATCTTGTTAATAAAAATTATTATACGCTTTTAAATATGGTTTTTTTTAAATAACTATACTATATTCAATCAAAATATTCTTAGTCCCTGCAGATTTAAATTTATACCTTTATTTCAAATTTTAATATAAAATATAAATACGTAATAATTTAATAAATAATTTATTAAAATTCGTTTGCATTATAAAAAGTAAATACTTATTTGCTCACGTGACTTTTATCTCATACAACTTATAAATGTAATTCAAAATACCAAATATGATTTACAATTAATTGAAATCATAAATAATAGTATGAGAAGTTATTTAAAATTTTGTGAAAATTCATCAAAATGTATTCTAATGCTTCATAAATATTCATAAAGTGCAAATTGTACTAGAGCTAAATAGCTTGTAAAATATGGAATTATATTTGAAGTAATACTGGTTAAGCCCCTTCATTAAAATGATAAATCACAGACAGAATGAAAATTAACGGCTTTCTCTGCCAGAATACTCTCTTCAGAGTTAATTGCAATTACCATTCCCAAAATGTATTGATCGTGTGATGAATCAATTATTTTTTTTCTTTCTTCAAAAATGAAAATGAATAGAATTGTACTTCAGCTTATATAAATACAGTAATTGGGCTAAAGAATCAGAGCTTTGTAACATGCCATGATTATCATAAAAATGCAATTACGTCATTAATGAAACAACTTATTTTGATTGTAAAATTCAAAAGCTTATTGGCACATCATCATTTTTTTAAAAGTAAATTTGTCTTATATTCCTAAACATTCTTGCTGAAAGCTTTCACATATTTAATTATTTCGAAATTGTCTTGTTTTATTTAGAAATCAAATAATTTCAGCTTAAGAATTTTAGAATACTTCAGTTTAAACCTTATTTCTTCCAATATTTTGCAAACTGAGTGGCTGTTTAAATTTTCATTTAAAATAATTGTAATGAAATATATTTTGTAAAAATTAAAGGAAAAAAATCGAAAAATTCTTTTAATTAGGATTGAATATTTGGAAATGAATTATGTTCAAGAGAGTTTATCGAAAATAAAGTTTATTTGAAGAAATATTAGTTTTGAATCGAATAGTATTTTTTAAGCAAAGTAAATTAGCCACCTGTTTGGAATAATTTGCATTATAAAGAAGGAATCACAAACAATTGCAATAATTTTAAATAGCGATCATGTTTTTTTTAATACTATAAGCAATTGTACATTATCGTTTCTTTTAACTATGTGCAGTTATGTATCAAAGATGCAATATTAAAAAATATTTTTTCTTTATTCTCAGGCTTGTGAAATTTAATACGAATGAGTTCTTCGCTAATATTTTCTCTCAACACCAATTCTATGATTATTTGTATCAAGATCAAACCAGGATTTATTTCTAAGGGTAAAATTGAGTCTATTAAAATATTTTAAAATCATTTTACTTTGTAACTCATAGCCCTCTTTTTATACATTGAAAAATTCAAATTAGCATCTATTAATTATTTGTAAATGATAAATTTAGATATCATATGTTATTGAGCATAGGTGGAAGCTTTTTAGAATATTGATGTTGGCGATTCCATTTTCCTTGCTGATAAAAGTATTCTGGAATCTTTTCATATTGTAAGTATGATGGATTTTCGACCTCTTTCTGACAGAATTTGAAGTTTTTGAATCATAATCTAATGACCAAGTAACTTATGTTAGACACTGTTTCACACTAAAAGTTATTATTAAACAGAAAATCCTGATCAATAACAATTCTCCTAATTTTATAAAGCAAATTCATCCGTAATAATTTAACTAATGAGCCGTGTAAAGTCAAGGGCCAATTCTTGAATTGTTCTACTTTCTTCCTTTCCACAGTTTTATATTTTAATCTTTTATGCTCGGAACAATTTTAATTATCCAAAGTTAATTATTCAATTCTTAATTATCCAAATAGTTGAGAATTTAGTATTGATAATTTCTTTTCTTGAATTTCTGTATCCTTCGAAATTTAATTTATGTATTTCTTATTTATACATTTATCCCTTCGAAATTACACAAAGTGGATATATATTTCCTTTCTACTAAAATTATTTTAAAATTTTTTGAGAGCGCTTCTTGTATAGAACACATGTTAAAATGGTATAATTATCCATTCACCTCGTTTAGTTACAAAATGCTTTTTTCCATTGTAGCTTGGTTATAACTATCCCATTTATAGATAACTACATTTTTATATTTATTAAATTAAAATATATTCCAATTAACTTTGGCTTAATTCATTATCTAATATTATGCTAAAAGAAAAAAAGTAGTTTAAATTGAGTTTTCATTTTTTTATAAAAACTAAATATGATCTTTCAAACCCTTTATTAATCAATTATGGATCATCACATATCATTAGATGAAAACCATTGTTCGGAATATTTATTATTTTTTAAATTTTTGAAGAAAGTTTTTACAAAATTAATCAAATGGGTTACTGCATAAATATTACTTATATAAATAGTTGAACTCAGATAAAAGTTACAGCATAATCATGTATTATTTCAGGAAAAGTATTTAAAACTATATAATTTACTTTGACTATATTAAATAGAAATATTCACATGTAAATCTTCCAAATTGCTAATCGATTAGATAATAAAGAATTACAATTTTTTAGTTTGTTAGCTAAATTAACATTATTATTTGTAAAAAATTAATGATAATTACGTTTTGAAACAAGAATAAAACTATACATAGAAATAACTTAAACTAAATTTGTTCTGACATCATTAATAATATTTGCTCACACAAATATTTGCTTAGTATATTTTCTATTTCTATTATGTTTTTATTTTGTAAATATTATTAACTGTATATATATTTCTTTTATATCGTATTTGCTGTTTTTGTTTTCAAGCAATATGTAGAATTTATTTTTGAAATCTATCTTAAATAAGAATTTCATAAATTTATATCCTTTAAAATAAAATCAAATATTAAATTCAAAATTTTAAAAGTTTGTTAAATATTTTCCTATTTAAAGTTTCAATTTAGTTTCTAAAAATATTTTTCGAGTAATTTTATAAATACTTTTAGAATTGAGCATTTTTAAACATGATTTAGTACACATATTTTTAGTACAAATATTTGAGTTTTAACAGTATGTAAGTTTTATACTATTGAAAAAAAAAAGAAAAGAAAACTAAACATAAATATCTTTCTCATGCTATCACATTTCATTGGATAGAGAATTCATTATAATAATTAATATAATAGAAAATTCATTAGATTTCCTGGTTCGTGACACGTGAATATGGCTGATTATGTTTAATAAAATATCTGATTAAATTGTACAATATGAAACTTAATGATTCAAAGTATTTTGGCCATATTTGTAAAAAATTATTTCAAAATGATGCTATAATTGCAAAAATGAGAATTTTCTATTGGGCTGTGGACTGTGATGAGAACAATAAATATATATTTTTTATTTTTTGGATTAAATTTTAAAAATGTGTATTCAAAAACACAATTTTTTTTGTCAAAAACTTACAATTTATTTAAGTATAATAAAACGACTGATTATTCACTTTGACAAAACCTTTTAAAATAATTGAATCTACTTTTTAATAATATTCTATAGATTAAATTTTTTTAGATGAATATATTAGAATTTGTACAATTTGGTACACAATAAATTTTTTATTTTACATTATTTTGTGTTAAAATGTGATATTTATTCAATAAAATATTTATTTAAATGTCACGGATAAGATATTTATGTAACTTTCTTTGTTTTTAAAAATGTATCAACTTGAAATTTCAGAATAACCTTTATTAAAATAGAAGAAGACATGTGTTTCCAGAATTTAGCACACGATTTAGGGAAATAAATAATGATTGCAAAATAATTTATATTATAAACATTTAAATATAAAAAAATAATTTATATTATAAACATTTTATAAACTAAAGTAGTTATTTTGATGTTTATTTGATATTAATATATCCTTTCATGTGTGAAAATATTACTTGATATATTAGATTTAATATGTATTTTCCCATTTGTTTTCAGTTTCAGATATATATTATGTATGCATAATTGTGTATGCTTAATTTTTCAGCTCAAAAATTAAAATTTTGCTGTTACAAATAATGTCTACATATTATCAATTTATGAAACGATATTTCTTGTTTCTATCCTTTATAGAAAATAATAAATATTGTTTTATATATTCTCTACTTTTTAAATTTAAAAAAAATTATGAATTGTATCATACTACAAATAATACAAAAGAAATTTTATTTGGAACTTACATAAATTTTTAATTTTTAATCATTCTAAAATTAATATTCTAAACAAAAATATAAATAATGATTCTAATATTTATTTAATTTTATTTAGAAACAAAAATTCTATTTTTAAAAAGGTTTACTTAAATTTGATAAACAGTCTAACGTTTTAAAAATAAATATATATTAAAAATCGTACAACTTTATCATTTAGAAAAGCTTATATTAGTTAGTTATTTGACTAATAGATGGCAGTAAATGTCTGTTGTGCTAATTCATTTTAGTACAATTTGCATACTTATTTTGCCATTCAAAATTTTATTACGCAAAATAGAGGTAAAAATGAAGAAATAATCTTTAAACAATTTCAGTAATGCTATAATGCATTGATTAATTAATAAATACTTCTTGAGACCACAGTTACACGAACTTTAACTGTAAGAATAAAATTAATTAATGTGAAAAATCCATATTTAATTATTTTAAAAAAGTATTTTGATATCAGCATTTTATTAAATGTTAATTATTCACGGTAAATTCAAGATAACAACATTAAAAACTTTAGAGCAATATCTCTAAGGAATTTAATTTCAAAAAAATTAATTTTGAGTGGCAGGATTTTAGTTTCATTTTTTCTAATTGTTGATCAAATGTATGTAAATAGCTAAAAAAATCCTTGAATAAAAAATAAAACATTTTTATTAATACTACTTCATTTTTATTATTCTATTAAGAATGTAAGTGTTACTAAAATGACAGTAGTTTCAATTGTTATAAATGACAGTATATTATTAAAAGGACTTTGATAAATGTTTATTTCCCATTGGATTTTACTGCCTTTCATGTTTTATTTTATTTTATTTTATTTATTTCTTTTTTACTCTCACAATATTTCATTAAAATTTTTTTTCAGTCAGAATTGTAAATATTGCTTATTAATGCTGTAGAAGCAATTACTGTTTTCTATGTTATAGCAGTAACTGTATAATTTTCCATAAGATTATCACATGTAAAATATCATATGTAAATTTTAGATTCCTATTTCTAGAATCTTTCATAATTTACCTATAAAATCTGAAATTGTGGTTCCATGACTAAGAGAAACATCTATATTCATCAAAATAGGAATCTGAAATTCCTGGTCTTTACGATGAATGTGTTGCATGAAATTTTATAATAATTAAAAGGAGAAAATATCATAGCTTTCTAAAGTTTATGATGTCACTCGGAAATTTTTTATATATTGCAATCTAATGTATGCAGTTTATTGCAACATTTTAAGTTCTCTTTTAATTTTTAAATATCTGAAGATGCATTCAAATATTATTAACTAATTATCATTTTATTTTATAATGATAATAAGAAGCGGATACTTTAAAAAGGATGGTTTTTTATAAATTATCCCTTTCTTTCGCAAAAGTCGCAAAAGCAAGTGTATACTACCCAACCGAGTTTCCGTAAAGGCGAATAATTTCTTTTCGTAAGAAAAGGAATTTATTAATTTTTATCAAATCTCAGTGAGGTTTAAATAACTTCAATTAAAGCTATGTCTTCGACTAGATTAGTACCCCCACAATGATGTCACTCGGATTTACCGATTGAAGGCCTGGCACTTATTTTTCTTGACTTTTTCAGCAATTGAATTTCTACCTGAATTTCGGAGAAAATAAAATAATATGTTCATGAACTTAAAAGAAAGCGAAAATAAAAAATTACCAACTGATATCGGTTAAATTGAATTAAAAGTTGGCCTCATGCCTGTTAATAGTGATTTCATTGTCATTATTACCATATCTTTGTACTAAATGTCTTTCACACAATGTGTAATTTCATAGTTATTAATGGAAAAAAGCTCTAGATGTTGAAGGTAAATTGATCATATTTTGTAATAAAAATATTATATATACTTCGCATTTATCATATTCATTGAAAGACATAATTGTAACGAATTAAGTTTTTAAATATTTGGAGCTGAAAAAGGTCCATTTTTTAACATCGTTAACTTGTATTTGAACTTTAATTTTTTATGGATTGAGAATCAATTTTTGAAAATTAACTAAGGATATAATTTTGAGACTGTGCACTGGAAAGCATGATTACTTAAATCTGTTGTAAGACATTTCAATATTATTATTATTATTATAATATTAAATTATTAAAATGTGCAAATTGCTTTCTGGGAGAACTTTTCATATCTAGTGAAATAATGGGGTCGCGTTCACATACCTCGAAGGAGGAAACCGCGAAAACTTCAAATCATACAACCTGACTGACGAATGTTCAGAAAAAAGAAGCGCAATAGCAATTTTCCTTTTTTCATCAATGGCTGGATTTGAAACCAGGATTTTTGTCTCTTAAGAGGGCTGCACTTAAATGAATTTATAGCAAGCTCACAAGATCTGTACTTAATTAGTTAGGTTTTGCTTTTTATTACAAAATTCTTTCAGAAAGATATTTGTAGCATTTCTTAAGAATTTAATTATAGGATGTATTTAATCAAAAATACAATGCTTAATTGATTAAAATTTCTTTTTAAGATACACAATGATTACGAATCCATTTAAATGTGTACTTCTATGTTTTCATCGTTTTATTACTATTTAACTACCAAGAATAAATTAAGGAAAATGAATCAATTCCAAACTGCATTTCAGTTTCTTTTTCTTAAAGAGTAATTAGTTGCATTAAACCACTTTATAAGAGAAGCAAATATACAGCCACAAAAATCCTCCCAAATGAATTCACTTAAGTTAGAATGAACGATTCTCACGAAATCTGAAACAAACAGCTATCTTGGCGTTCGTTTTGGCGAAAGGTTACCATAAAGGACATGTAAATAATTACAGTGAAATTTATTTCTACTTGAATAGGAAATGTTTCTTTATCCCTTTCATTGAAATTGACTTGATTAAATAACTTAAAAGAAATAGGTTATATTTATTTATTTTTTATTATAAAATACATGCAGATTGAGAGAAAAAAAGACAAAATTACTATTAACTGCTTTTCCTAAACACTTAAAATCCTGCGAATGACAGAATAAATAATTTTTTTTATAAATGCTTACATTATATTCAAATAAAACAAACTATTTAAAATTCATATAAAATACTTTTACGTAAATTTTTAATTTAGAATTATCAAACTAAAGGAAGCAAAATCTTAATAATATATAATTGAATTTTTTTATTGAATACATAGAAAAAAGTACTTAATTTTTTCATTTAAAATATCATTCTTAGAGCAAATTGGAATGATTAGAAAAATTATTTAATTTGAATTATTTAGTTATGATGGGAATTTTAGTAGATAAACATTAATTAATTTACGATATAAGATTACATTTTGACATATGAAAACTTTTGTTTTTAACGAATGATCATTTCTAAAATATGCATGTTTTCAAAACTTATATACATAATACACTCAAAAATACATAAACATAATGAAAAATTTCATGAAAATTCATAATCTTTTAAGATGTAAATTATTTTTTATTTCAAGAAGTAAATTATTTTTTATTTTTTATTCAAGAAATTGAAATAAAGCTAAAATTAAGCTTTATTTAAACAAAGAATTTCGGTAACTCTAGATAAGTGATAACAGTTCAACAAGATAAGTTTTATAACTTCATAAATAACTACACTTTCGAAACTTTTTTTTTTCAAAACGAATAACATCTAATTTTGCTGATATTTATGTTACCATAGCAAAGAATCATTAAACTTAAGTTAAATGAGTCTCAAATTAGAAAAATCATTAAACTAAGTTATGTTCAATAAATTGGTGTATTCATAGAATTTTAGACCAAGAAATACTACAGAATTATTTAATGATGAGAGTGTGAACTACGAAACGTATAAACTAATTTGATAATAGTTTAGATATTTATGTTACTACTAGAGTTTAAAATAGAAAAAAAAGCTACTGATTTTTATATAATAAAAATATCATTTTCAACATAATGACATAAATATCATTTTAAATTATCAAATAATTTTGTAAGTATGCAATAAGAAATTCAAACTATTTATTTATATGAATAACAAAACCCTACTTGGCAGAAAAAAATTATTTGCATTTGATATTTTAGTTACATCTATGGGTAAGCTATCTTCTTTATTGATAACAGCTATAAGACTAATATATATATAAACAATACTCTGAATTTGAATTTTATTTATTTATTCATTTCTTTTTGAATATATAAATTATCACTTAAAATAATAAATGTCAATATCTGAATATATTTTGTTCAGTTAATTCAACAACGGCGTCTGACAAACCATTCCTAATTTTCACAATTATGAAGTATAAATTTAAAAGAATAAAAAGAAGATAAATTTATAAAAGCACCTTATCATGTCATTTATAAAATACACTTTACTGATTTTCAGTGAAAAAATAAATAACATAGAGAGAATCTCATTTTATTGTATTAACTTATCCCTTTCTGTAATATTTAGAAATTTTAAGCAAAGTAAATTATTGGTAAAACTGAAATTTTTTAAAGATAAATTGTGAACAATTGTTGTGAATAAAAGTGAAATAATAATTTAATAAATCTCTATTATTGAAATCTAAAATAAACCCACAAACTTAGAATATTTTATTGAGTTAAAAACAAAGGAGCTTGGGATAAAATGTAAGACGAATTTCGCTAATGTTTTTAAATTTATCATTGTTTACTTAAATTTCAATATTTTTCAAATCAGAGTATCTCATGAGGGAAATATTTCTAAATAGTTTTGCGTTATAATTACATAGCCGGAAAAATTAAAAGTCAATTTTAATTCTTAAATTATGTACTCTTAATTCATAAATTCAGTATCTTGAAAATTAATTATTTTAAAATAAGTAAATTTATATAAATACTTTAAATTTTCCAAAAGTATTTGTTAAAATGCTTATGATTTTTTTTATTGAATACTAAATATTTTAAAATATTTAATAATTAAAGTTTCCTATAAAATATTTGTAGAATGCTTATACTTATGAATACCTAATTAATGTATACCTTATTAAAATTGCGACTATAATCATATAATAAAAAAATTACTCAATTAAAACAGGAATTTTTAGAATATTTATTTGAAATAATTTTTGTTTAAGGTAAATAATTTATAAATCCTTGAATATTCCATACGATAATTTTTTCCTATGATGTTTTTTTGTGATTTACTCTAAACTAATTGTGCGCATAACTTACATGTAACTTTTTACTTCATTTAGCAGTTAACACATCCTTCAATTTTTAATTTGTTAAATAATCGAAAATACATGTTTCAAATAAATGCTTTTATAAGCTTTTGTTTTAAAAATGTATTGAAAACCAATGAATTATTTGATCATTTAAGATTCACACACAGTAGTTAAATTACTTACTGTATTTTTCATTGTTTAAAAAAATTAAAAAGTATTTTTAAAATTTTAACTGTATTGTAATTAAACATTTTTTTATTCATATTGTTTTCAATGATAGACGTTAAATTTATTTTATCTTATTGAAGATTTAGCCTCTGAGAATAAATATTTTTCTGAGAATCTAATTATTTCTGGAACATTGAGTTTTTTATAAATATATCCTATTATTTTCTGTAAGTATTTACACCAACATTATAAAATTTTAAAAATTATTAAATTTTAAATTCTTCTAATAAAAACGAAAGTAATTCACTTACCAGAATCGAGAAAAATTTGCAAAAAATATTTCTGCATATTCTCAAAATAATATTAATATATAATAATATTCTGTAAAAACAATTTATAATGACTTAATAACTACGAAAAAAATGAAGATTCTTTTTTATTCAAAACGCAGAATATAATTTTATGTGTGACAACCTGTTAAGATTATTAAGTTGTCTACGCAGCTGAATTTTAAATAGATTGGTTGATTGTGTCATGTATAATTTGTGTAACTTTTTTATTCACTTCGTTATATTTTCGTAACATTCGTTTTGTAATATTTTTAATGCGAATATTTTAAATTAATAAAATTAAATATTGTCTAACAAAAGTATTCATTTAGTATGAGTGATATTCAGATAAAAGTAATAAGTATTTCATTGAAGCAAATCAACAAGTAAGAATTGAAAGCGAAATAACAATTATTTAAACAGGAATTTATATTTAAACATATACGTGCAAGGAATTTAAAACATTAAAAAAATATATCTAAAAATAGTTATTTTGAAATACCATATAAATGAAATATTTTATTTTGATATAAAATGAAAATTATTTCAAGGAAATCTTTGATATATGTTTTATATAAAAATAAAATTTAAACTATTTTTCCATTAATATAGGTTTTATTTAAAGGCGTATATTTGCATATTGTGAAGGAAATAAATAAAATAAGTAAAATAAAATGTAGTCATAAACATTTCACAAATAAAAAATGTTATTTATTTAAATTTTAACTAACTAATGCGACTTTGAACATACGATGCTGTATAATTCATTTCTATATCAAAAAACAAAAATTTTTTAATAATTTTCTTGTTTTTCTAAAATATGTTATTATATAAGTTTAACATTATATTTATAATGTTAGTATGTTCTTTTGTAAATAATGGTAAAAATTAATATATAGAAAATGAACAATTATCTATATTTTAGTTATTGTTAACTGTTACATTTTTATAAAATTCTTTTCAGAGGGATGAAGCGAAAAGGAACTAAAATTTGTATTCGTCACACGTATTTTCTATAAGTTTCTTAATTACATAATGAAATTAAGTTTCAATGAGAGTTATGTATATTTTTATATATATCTGAATGAACGACATAAAATTCCTAAATCTTTAGCATGATTTAAAAATATGTAGAGAAACAAGTTAATTCAATTCTTCACTCATATTTGAAATAATTGCGGAATTAAATTATTTTTAGAAAACTTTATTAATGTTTTTATAAAAAAGAAATTTACATATATTTTGAAGAGAGCATTTATCTTTAAACTTTAATGTTACACGTACAAAAATAAAGCTATCATTATTTCAAAAATATCGTTTAACAACGTAATATAAGAACATTATTAAAAATATATCGTTTAATAACCCAAGATAAGAAAATGCACAATTTACATTTATATTATATTTCACTATATTAAGTATTCTAACATGAACTGAATGGTGTAAGAATCTGAATAATAAAATTCGTAGATATATTAAAATATTATTTTTGAAAATTTAAGAAAGTGTAAAGAAACATGTTTAGAAAGAATTTCTTCTTTACATAGATTAGCAAACAAGTCATGCAGTAAATGGGGCCGAACGTCACCGTGGAAAGCAACCAATGAGGATGCGTGTTTCGTTCCCATGGCAACCGAATGCTGTGGTGTATTCCATTTACCAAATTTAATCACAATTTCTGAGCAATAAACATTGAAGGATATGCATATTTAGATAAATACTTCTTGTATGCTATCTCTAGTAATAAAATAGTTTGAATGCCATTCATACATACATAATATTTCATCTCGATTTGAGAAACCACTTGAACAGCTATGGATATGTTTTAATACAATATTTTAAGCAACAACATTTCTTTTACAACTTAACGAGGATTTGAAAAATATTGTCTTTTATATAATTCAATTTGACATGTGATATTTAAATAAGCTGTAACATCTTTTAGCAAGTGTATTAATATTATGAAAATGGAATCAAATCAAACTTTAATATATTCTAGTTCATAAATTTAATTTTAACAACAATAATATATTAATATTCATTTAAATAATGAATAAAGATGGTTAACAAAGTTTTAAAATATGCAACTTCATTTTTATACTATTTGTTTAATTACTAATTTTCATAAATACAATTACATTTAAAAATTGAAAAAGTGAATTTTAATTTCTTCTAAAAAACAAGCAACTATCTTATCAAATTACTCTCTGTAAAAAATAGAATGATAATATCTATAATACGTTGAATGTTTATGTTTTTAGAAAAATTAAATAAATATTTTATAAGAAAATGATAAGCAATCCTTTATGGCTTTGCGGGGAAATAAACATAAATTAAACAAGCAACTCAAAAAAATGAGCTTTTTGCCTTATTTTTAAATCGTATTTTTGAAATATTTGTAAATCTTGACAATTTTGCTATTATTTCTATTCGATTTAAGAGAAAAAAGAAACTATGAATTTTTTATATTTATTATTGTAGAGATTTCTTCTAATAAGGATTATTTTCATTTTTATTGATATCGATTAAAATATTTTTGATTTTATCGAACACAGCTGTTATTTGTCACTGAGTATTTATTTATGTTTTCCATGCCTGTAGATATTTATAATTTCATCAGTCATGCATAATACATATAAATATTAGAATAATTGGAACAAAATGTTTTAGGGAAAAAATTGGCATTTATGAAACGGGAAATGGTTAAAGTTGCCTATATAAATGAGTTCGGCAAAATAATTGTTTTTGTCTTTAATTGACATTGAATTCTTGTTATTGATATAAATGAATTTTTTATAAACAAGAAATATATATATATAATTATATAATAAATATATATAAAATTAAATTTTTCCTAGGTAGGTCAACAACGAAAAATTTACTTTTTATGAAATTTCTTATTGTCCGTTTGGGAAGCAAGGATTAATACCGTTAATCTAGTCTGTTTGATTAGTTTATTATTCTACAAGATTCGATACAAAAACATAAAAATTCTACGCCGATACTCTACTATCGTTGCTATGGCCACACATATCTTTCGTTTCACTGTAATGCAAAAATATAAAAAAAAAATAATTCCTTTTTATAGATTAGAAAAATTCCTCTTTCACATACACACTTTCTATTCCTTTCACTTATTTATTTCAAAACCATAAAGCTGAATTTCCAAAAGTAATAAACACATTTAAAAGATAACAAATATAAATAAATTTAAGAATGTAAGAAATGTAATTATAGGTATAGTAACTGCGGATGCCAAAAGATGCCATCACTACGAAACAGTGTATTTTTCTTCTATATATTTCTAAATTTAGTTAATTAAATTTATGAATCAATGTTTTAAAAAAGCTGTTAACATCAACTGCCATCCTCTACAAGTTTTAAAATCTATGCAATTGGAAATTTGAACAAAATGTGTATAGAGTCTGAACTAATAGTAGGTATTTAATAAGTTAAACAATTCACTTCTTGTTAATAGTACAAATTTTTAAGTTCAAAAATCATGGAATTTATGCATTGTATACTTATTGTAAACAAATCCGCTTAAAAATAATTAGCAAAAAGCATAAATTTCAAGCAAATGGACACTTTTTCTCTTAATTTTCGTATTTTCTATTAAACTATTAAGTTTCAAAATAAAAATTTAATCTTATAGACACTTTTAAAGAACATGATTTTTATTTTTTTTATTTTTTGTGAATAAATTTGTCATAAAGTCAAATTAATTATGTTTGCAACAGCTTGGACGATAATAAAGCTTTTTATAAAAATCTACTATTAACACAAAAGTTAAATTCTTATTTATGAAATAAAATATTTATTTCTTTAATTATATACATTTAGCATTTAATGCCAATATTTAAAACATCACAGTTGTTCCATTCATAATATTTTATTCTATTTTGGAAGTTTTAGAAGCGGAATTCATTATAAAAATTTCTTAAGGGCATATAATATTTCGTTTTATTTGGGTGTAAAATATTTTTTCTCTTCATTTACGTATTCAATTAAATTTAGTTTCCATGATAATAAAAATTTACAGACTTTTATGTTTTCTCAAAAACGAAGATAAATTGTTAGATCTTCCAAATAAGACAATGGATCGAAAGAAAATTCTTTGTCAAATTATATCTGGCAAAAAATAAAAAATGATCAACTATTGTCAATTTGAAAATATCCAAGAGTTTTCATTAATTTATTTCAAATATACATATTAATTACATTAAAATATTTATTCAAATTTTGTGAAATATTAACACTATAAAATATATTTGAACATAACCTTTGATCACAGAATAATTTTTTAAATGAATAACCGAATGTAATGATATAAAGCTTCTTCCATAAAAATATTATTTTAATACTTAACATTATTACAGTTCATATTAAACACGCTATGATTTCGAAATGTAACAATTGAATATTCATTTTAAATATAATAAATGTAATACAGCAGAAATATGGGTAATATGAGGTAAATGAAATAAACAGTTTTGAAAAAGTTCCTTTTTTTATAAAGATAACTTTTATAACGTGCATTAAAGTTTTCTATATATTTTGCCAATTATAAACAGTGTTTCACTGAAAAATATTATTTCTTGTCATCATAACAACAAAAATTTTAATATACAAGACTATTATGTATATAATATTATATATTTTACCAATTTTATAAAGTATTTCCACTGAAAAATATTATTTCTTGTCATC
>JAPDSC010143384.1:0-18337 GCA_026290005.1 Latrodectus geometricus
AAATTGTCAACAAAAAATGTCTAGCCCACTATTCTTTGTAATATATTATATTAAGTTATGAAAAATGAAAGTTAAAATCTTTTGTAATTCGATTGTATAATCAGTTTAATGACAAAATTCCTTAGTTGCATTAATTGTTAATTAATCGATCAGAATCTGTAATGACTAGAACAAAAATTTTCCATTATGCAAATAATGAAAGTATTTTATATAGTTTTATAAGAACATTAGCATCCCACACTTACAAATTTAAACATAGATAATATTATAGAAGAATAATTTTACATTTCTTTGATAAATTTGATACAGGTTTTGAAAAATTTGAAACATTAGATACAGTTTTTATCCTCTAAGACAATTTTCTATTCTAGATATGAATTATTTAAGTTTGGAGGTTCCGATTCACATGTACACACATGCTTAAAAAAAAGGTTGTAAATTAAATAGCGGCAACCTAACCAAGAAATTCACAGAAGGGCGGGCATGCGCAAATATGATATGGGAGTGGTAAGGTGGCGTTGTTGTCGATGTATAGAGTGCAAAAAAACAGTTGATCTGATTAGAAGGGTAGTTGTTGTGTGCCGTTAAAGTGAGGAGTTTCGTTACCACAGTTCTAAAGCATGTTTTTAAAAGGTGATCAGCAGATGTGTCTTAAAACGAGGTTGTCCGTGGGCAGAGCCTATGGGCCTGAATTAAAGTGTCAATCAAATGAGTGGCGTCACAATGTCCGCAAAAATTTTGACAGGAACCCAGTCGGGTGAAGGTTATGCTGATTGTGGCATACGACTGGGGCGGTGTGATTTTTACACTTGCTGTACCAGAAGGACAAACTCAGATTACTATTGCTGATTTCTAATGCACCATCTGTGCTCAGCTATGCGACACAAACGTCCAAGTTTATTGCTCAATAATCTCCTTATCCTATCGCACGACAATGCTCGTTGCCATGTAGCAAACAATGCCTCGCTCCTATTGCGATGGTGGCAGTGGGAAATCCTGGAACACCTTCCCTACTTTCCCGACATGAGTCCTTGTGATTTCGATCTGTTTCCGAAGTTGAAGGAACCCCTCCGAAGTAACCCATTTCATGACGTTTTATCTCTACTCCACACAGTAGGGCGCTCTGTCGCTCACATCAACAATCAGCATTTGCCACTGGTCTTCAACTGTTTCCTGGCATTTGACAAAAGGTTATAAGCTTTGCTGGTGAATACAAAGAAGAAATGTAATGTAATTGTACTTGTAAATTCATTGAAAATTGATTTATTCCTATGTTACCATTATTTAATTTAAAGCCCTCGTATATTTATATAACCCCTCTACCTTGTATAAATATCTTGTAATGTAAAGGAAAAGGTTATGTAAAGGAAAAGGTATGTAAAGGAAAAGGTTATTTTAAGAGGATTATTCAGTTCAGTGTAAAACATGACACATATTCCTTTGGTGGAAATAAAACCCCCAGATTTTATTTGAAGTGGATGCAATTCATTATGGTATACATTTATGCCACATTTAAAATGTCCAAGGCATACTTTAGATAATCTGGGTGTAAATCCACTGAAAAAACTAGATTGAAATGCTTAGAAACTTTAAAAAAGTTTTACAGTGATCTTTAATCGTGTTTTTTCTTGAATTTGGATTTGAATGTCTTGAATAAGAAAGCTAGACTCTGACCAATAAATTGAGGTTCAAACAAAAAACAGTTAATTTTAATGAATTTCAGAAGCTTGCATAAATGTGTATGTTATATTAAATTCACCAAGATACATGTGTTATAACCCTTAGAAGCTTAAGTCAAATGTGCATATCAGCGCTTAAACTATGATTGCAAAATAATTAAATATATTTTCTACAAAGGTTGTTAAAATTTGAGGTCACTCAAAGGTCAACTCATTCACGGTTCACAAGCAGAAGGAAATAACGAATAATAATATAGTCAATGATTTAGATAAAAAATTAAGGAGATTTAAATAATATGCCATTTAATTAGACAACTAAAAAAGATTCAGTCATAAATTTCAATGATTTCTGAAAAATAGTAGAGTATTTCTACGAAATAATTGGGGTAAACCTAAACTAGTAATTCTCAAATAAGTAATTGGTGTGAACTTTAGCTAGTAGAGTTTTTAACTAGTAAAATCTCATGAAGTTCTTAACTATTCAAAATCTATCAGCGGAAAATTAAGAAGTAAATGGAAATATTTGATGGAAATGTATAGCTAGTTTTGATTTTTTAAATTCAGTTTTCTAGTTTGGTTTTGAAGTTTAATTATTTTAACATGAAATGCCAGAAATCGGAAAATGTTCTAAATAAAAATAGAAAGACATGTAAATGGAAAAATATAAACGCTGTTTCACAGTATAATGCGGAATATTAAATTTATGTTTCTGTAATATGCTTTTTTAAATATTGGGTTGTTCGGAAAGTTATTTCGTTTTATATGAAAATGAAAAACGTATAGCGAATAAATATTTTACTGAGTTGTATATTGTCAATTTTAGTCAGCACTTTCTGGTCGTAGCATGATTTAATACTCATAAAATGGTTAGTTTTCACTAGCAAAAAACTGATTGAAGTGAGAAAAACAAAATGATTTTCTGAAAAACTCTATTTGTTTTCCGTTATTATTTAGTTTTAAAACAAGATAAAGTTCTAAGAAAACTGTTAGTGTATTTAATTGTTTATGGGATTAAAAGATCAATATTCCATTATTCAATGAATCCATTGTTTTAATGTTAAGTTAAATTGTTAATTCTGAGTATTTAAGGCACTCATTGTCAGTGGATTTAGTCAAAGGAGTTTTAAATAAGCATTGTTTATGAAACAAAACATTTTTATTTGAAAATAATTATATTTGCTTAACTCATTGCGTAATGATATAGCAAATACAAGTTATGTCGCAAGATTTTTCATTTAAAATTTTTGAATCATAACACTAACGGAATTTTGTAACAAAAGTGTATAAATGCTTTTCAAATAAAATATAGAACTATTATTGTTAAAAAGTGTCCGTAAAATTTTGGAATAAGTATGAACTTAATGAATATGGCGGAGAAAGCTACCTTAATTTTTATAAGTAAGTAATTTATATGTTCAAGTTTCTAATAGTTGTAAAATTGAGTTTACATATTTTTGTCCTTTAAAAGGACATAAATCTTCGTTTATTACGTAATGGATCCAATTCTTTTTTAATATAAATAGTAAGAAATACAATATTTTTTGAAAAGTTATTAATTGTTTTGCTTAATTTCTTTTAAGCACTTTTTGATCAGAGTTAAAAATAATTTAATTTTCAACGGTAAATTGTTGTTACTAATCCCCCAGAACTCGACAAAGTCAGACAAGATATATAAATCTGTTGTTCTGAGAAAGTACATCATAAGAAGGGGGTCCGTGTAGAGGTTTTCTTGAGAAAGCCCCAAACAATCCAATATGTGCTTGAAGAAAGCTTGCTGATCGTGGTACTTTGGTGCAGATGTTAAAAACCTTCTGGTTCTCGCAAAACGAGAGGCTCTCAATATGCCTATTAGCAAATCTGGTGAGTGAAGAACCAGATTTTGTACATGCCATCCCTCAATATTTTGTACTTTTCGCAAGGAGTCTAATTCTAGGAAGGTGAAAGCAGAAAAAAAGGTAGTCTGATATCTACAGCCATTCTTTGCAAGTTTGTCCGTCAATTTATTGCCGTATATATCTATATAAGATGGGATCCACTGAACGTGGACTTCATGCTTTAGCGAGATCTGCCGAAGCCTGGTCAATAATGAAATGCTAGTTTTGTTGCCAATAAGAAATCAATCACTGAAATGAACTGCAATCGGTTAAAATCCAAAGATTGCCAAATTAACTGTAAACTATATAGCTGATTATATACTAAAAACTTATTAATTAAATGTGATAGAAATATTACTAACATTTTTTACAATTAGCCATAGTAAAACAGTTAATTATGAATGTGCATTTTTAATTTAAAATTTTAATCATAAATGTTTTATTTTGGAATGTTAAATACCAGTCAGATTTTCTTAATGATTTTCATAAAGACATTATTGATGCAATTTGGGAGGATATTGTACATATACAAAATAATGTATGCAAATTTTATTATTCGCATGTGTTTACTTAAATTTTTTGTAACAATTTATTGCTTTCTTTGAACCATTAAAATTTGATGATGTTTTTATTAATTAAAAATATTTTTTAATAACAGAGTTTTTAAAAATTTAAAAAAGTAAAATGCTTATAATAATGGGATGTGTATTGGATTTTACATTTCATTTTATGTTTATTCAAAATTTAAAAATATTGAGTATTTCCCTTTTAAATATTTAAGAATAATAAAACAAAACAAGTCTTAGATCACAATATTTATCTTATGAAATTTCAAAAATATTATAAATTATCGAATGCTTTCAATGAAATATTTCATCTCATGTAATTTTATTTTAAATTTATATTTATTTAAGTGTAATAATTTCCATAATTTTCACATTGATAAATGTAAATTCAAAACAACATTATAACATGTGAAATAATTTATAACTTTTATAAGATATTTTTTATTTTGAGTTTATATTTATTAATATGTAACTTGATTATTAGTAAAAACCATTAAGTGTCTTATCTAATTTAAGTACGATTTTCATTAAGAATTTTCAAACAATCGAAAACAACATGTACCTCATTTTAACATACAAATAATTACTGTATTTTTATGTTTTCATACATAAGAAAAAATGCTTTGTTAACGATTAAAATATATTCCTACTTCCCTAAAATTTGCTATCAATAACTTAAATTGCATTTTTCAATTTTATATTTTGTAAATATTCAGCTTCGTATGGAATTAAATCAGATGTTGAAAAAACTGTGGTTGACTCTAAAATCCTTATTCCCGAACTTTCATTAAAATTTGGACTTGAAGTGTTAAAAGTTTTTATAAAAACAGTGTAAACGAAATGGAACAACTTTGACATACCCCCCCCCCCCAAAAAAAAAATTAAGCCGCAAATCTGGCAGTCCCTATGGACTTTTTAGGGTTGCTGTTTCTTATTTTGGTGTTGCCAATTTAGATTTTTTCAGCTTTTAGGTTTTTCCTGTTGTCAAATTTAATATTTTCTTGTATTTGTACCATTTTTTGATTTTTTTTTTAAAAAGTGTTTTCGTTATTAATTATTTGTATTTAGCGAGAATCCATCTTGGCGAGAAAAAAAGGCGCCAAAAACAGGTATTTTGCTTGGCGAGAAAAAAAGTCACCAAATTTCCGATTTGGGGGTTTCAAAGTATTTCCAACAAAATATATGGTTAATAAAGAATAATTTTTCTTTTCAGTTTTCATATTGGTCACTATCAACTGTTTACCACAAGAACCGATGAACAAGCTTCTGAATAATTCGGAATTCAAGCCTAATAATGAAATCAGATTGAATTTGCTAAATTTATCTGTACAAGCTACTCAAAGAGAAGATATCAAGAATGATACGTTTGCTTACAAAGACAAAACTGAATTTTCTAATATTAATACTGAGGCAAAATCTGTTAATGTTCATGTTGAGGTTAAAACTAACTTGGCAAGAACAACAAAAATAATCGATGTGGATTCCAGTAAAGAATTTATTATTCAAGAGCAAAATGGAACTATTGTAGATGATGTTAAAAGATCTCATATTGAGAAGAAGCTTGATACTGATGGTAAGAGAGATGGAAACGATTTCGTGTCAGATAGCAATTGGAACACAAATGTCAACGATTCAGAGGATGATGAAATTATGATTGATGATTTGTATGATATTAATAGTCTAAAATCTGGTTATAACGAGTGGATTGAAAATCACAACAAATCAGATGTAGATGGTAAAGAAAGCTTAAAACAATCATCAGTAGAAAGATATTTTCCTGAAGATGTTAAAGTTGAGAAACCATATCCAAAGAACGTTGAAGGGAATATTGAAATTAGTGGGCTTAAAGGGAAGGAAATCACAATGAATCCACGAATAATTGTATATGAATCGTCAGCTTCAGGTATATATAATTATGTTTTATTATAGCTTTGCTGATGGTATATTCATACATTAACTATTTATTACTATATAATTATAATATATTTATTGAATAGAAAATTATCCAGCTGAATCTAACTTCAGCTTACCAAGCTGGAGTAGGAGTCTCCTGCTTACCAAAGTCATTTATTCAGCGCATTCCCGATGGGCTGAATAAATGACCTGGAATAGATGGCATGCCCGGCATCTCATAAGCCAATTTTAATTAAATTTTAAAAAGAAAAATTTCCTGGTAAATCTTATAAAATGAAATAATAATATTCAGAATAATGCATAATGATATTGATCATTTTAAGTATTGATATGGAATTTGTTATAAATATAAATAACATACATGTGTTTTTCACTTGATGGAATTAAGCATATTTCTTATAATTAATGTGATTTATGTAGTTTTAGTTTTTCACTCACAATTATTTCCTGTTGTAGAATATTTCCATATTTTTATTTCAAAATATCACTACGTTACAAATAAATTATTTTCATTTGAAATTTTTTCAAATAAAAGTTCCGTTGTCCGAATTATAAAAAGGTTTTTTAAAAAATATTGTTGTGTTATTTGCAATTGTTTCAAAGCCTGAAAAATAAAGCTCAAATTTATTTTCAAATTTCTCAAAGCCACTTTCGCGAAATGTACCCGAAATGATGATTCAGTTAGCCGAGTAAATGTTCATTAGATACTGAAATAAATGAAGCATTTTTTATTTAATTGGAATTGAAACAGAGTAATATGTCTAAGTGATTTAATGATACGTATGTTTAAATCAAATAAAAGCTGATTTTTTTTAACTGTTATTTTCAATTCAGGTCATTCATATGTTTAGTTAAATTAATATCAAGTGTCATGATTCCTATAACAGTTCAGTAATAATTTTTTGTGACTTTATTTTATTCTTCAAAGATTCATATTTTCTAATTTTAGACTATCAGAAAATTTCGAGAATAACTCTAGGAAAGTGTAGGCTCATTTTGTTTTATGTTGTATTGTTTGGAAACCGTTATTGTTCCTCTTACTAAAGTATATGCATTCTATTTATTCATTGATACTTAATGTTCAATACTCCTTATCTAACTACCTATCTATATATAATAATCTTTTTTGTTTGTAAAGTAGTAATTGGGAGTAAATTGAGAAATAAGTAAGGTCCTCAGGTTAAAGAAATTGCAGATTGGAAGGAAAAATAAAAAATACGAAAAATAATAAATGTAGTTAAGTTTATAATTAAATAAAAATTTAATTAAGTTTAATCTTTTAACTTTTTTCAGCAAAATCAAAGATACAAAAGAAATAGAGGTATAGAATTACAAAATGGGAAAGAGAGCAACATAGGACATAATTTTTGATCCTTAGTAGAGATTTATTTCTTGATATTATTTCCAAATTATTTTTAGCATAAATTATGAATGAAATATGAAAAAAGAATTTTTCTAAGTATGAGTTTTTTGAAGCATGCATAAGAAATATTACAGTGTCATTATGTGAGATGTTGAAAATATTTCTGTAGTATGATGAACTAATTAAAAGAAGCCACTTTTCAGACTTTTCCAGAAGGAGACAAAAAACAAAAATGTGATTACCAAGAATATAAATTAAAATTATCCAAATAATATTCAAAGCTTATAAAAGTAAGCAGTTTTTCTTAAATTTCAAAAGTTTGGTGAGGAAAAAAGAATGTTTTTTATGGCCAGATGGTTCATGGAATTTTTTGATTGATAGATCTTAGTTAAAGAATGTTCATGGTTCGTATTATAAAATAAGAGATACATGACAAAAAAAGTGATAATAATTTAATGATATAACATGCTTATATATATTCAGGGGGGGGGATTCTAAAAATCATTTTTGCAAATCAAGAAGTGTGATAGTACTTATCCATACAAGCAATAATTACATAAAAACATAGGGTCGCATTCCACTTTGAAAAGAAGAAAAGAGGAAACGCATCAAGAATATATTACAAATTTACCGTATTCAAATTTCCACAGAAAAGAAGCTGTATTTTGAGATATATAGCAGTATACAGAGAAGAAGCAGCACTTATTGGTTACCGGAGAAAACCAATCAGAGTAGACATTGCCCTTTAAAAACATCGCAACATCATCGTATCGAATATTATCTGGATAACATCATCCAAAATGAATGCTATCCCGTAAGATGGATTGGATGTAGCGGATATGTGGCTTAGCCTCCTCACTCACTGGACCTCAATCCACATGACTTTTCCTACTGGAGGTACATGGAATCTTTAGTGTATGAGGCGCATGTGGACTCGGCTGAAGATCTCGTGGCTAGAATCGTTGTTGTCACTGGCAAAATTTACACGACGCTAGAATCTTCGAAAGGGTGCGTCAGTAGTACCTTTGATGGTGTCAACTATCGAAAGTGCATTTTGAGCATTTGCTGTGCGGTTTTCACTTAACAATAAACATGAAAGGGAAACTTTTGATATTATTCATTCGCTTACCTGTTGTATGTTCAGGTAAGAATTCCTCTTTTCTGCCTAAGGGCAATGTGCCCCTTTGTTCTTATGTACTTATTGTTTGTTTCGATGAGTACTATCACCCCTCTTAATTTATGAAAACCTTATAGAATCACCCTGTATAGAACAGTACAGAATGTTTTTTTTTAGAAAAAAAAAAGCATCTGATGATATTACTAACTTGTTTTTCCAGATATTTCTCAATCAAGAATGACAATATTTAACGACACAGAAGAAAGGAACGACCATCCTTTATTAAAGCGATTTGCTCGGGGTACATGCAAAGAATGTTATATTTGTCCTTTTCCAAAGTATTTGGTTCATTCAAAGCTTCATTGTAGTGGGAGAAAGGGAGTTGAGTGAGTAAACATTCATATTACTTTATTTAAAAATCAATTTAATTATTTTTGAGTTAATTATTACAGAAACCTAATAAATTATGGAAAACATTTTCTAAAATACATTAAAGTTAAGAACTCATTTTAAGTGTGGAATGAAATTTCCTCTCATATTTGCTTTTTCAATAAAGCAATAGATAAATTTGCAATTTTTATTGTTACAGAAATTTAAACATTCATTACAAGCTCATTTAAAGATTGTACAAATTATAATTAAGCATACATTTTCTACAAAAGGTTAGGCTTTAGGTACAGTATGACTTTTTATGTTTAATTTAAAGATAAATGAATATTAAAATAAAAAAATTTAGAAATTTATATATTTTTTATAAAATGAGGCATAAAAATTTACATAAATCCATATAAAAAATCATTTGCATAAAATATCCTATTTAGTATTCTTCTCAAAGACTTAACTATTGTATGAAAAATTCCTTAGAATGATCAAAATAATTTTAGTACCTTAATCTCTAACTGCAATACATTGGTAATATTGACGTTCTATTCTTTTAATTAATCTATTGAACACTAAAATAGAAAGCAACAAATGTGCTCAGATTATTTGGCTATTAGTTATAAGTAATGTGTTTCCACTAGTTTTAGACACAATAAGAATAACACAACAAGAATATATATAAAATTCAATATCTCAAGGGATTGAAATAATAAAGCTAGAAATAGTTCAATACCATTCCTTTAGTTATTAACCAATACACAGTAAAAAATGTCTTGATTTATCTTCGTTATCGTTTATTTATATAAATGTTATAAAAATTGTTGTCTACGAAATTTCAATACATACACTTCATTTGAGAAAAATAAGATTATATATATAAATCTTTTAAAAATTGAGTTAAAAATAACACAGTAATTGAATGTTTTCGTAATAATTAGCCCAAATTTAAATGATTCCACTAAATTTAAAAATTATAACTTGCTTTTAGTTTACTCCAATGTCTTTGATAAATTTTTGCAGGAAGTGTGCCCAAAAATGTGTTTTTGGATACACATCGAAAAAAGGCACTAAAAGAATGTATGCTTGTGATCTGAAGAAAGGTGGATGGGGTGCAGATAAGAAAATCACCGATTGCAAACGTAAGTCTTTTTCAAAGCTGAAATTGAATGCATTAAAACTTAAATCTGAATAAAAAACTGAGTAAAAACTTAATAAATCTGATAAAAACTTAATCTGAGTTTTAATAATTTTAATGAAGTCTTATACGAATGATTATAAAATGTATTATCCACTGATTTATCAATACAAATTTTAATTTGCAAATAATTTTAAAAAACTGGGAAAAACTAAGAAATTTAGCAAACTTTCAATTTTAAATATAATTTAAATTATAAATGTAATATAAACATTTTAAATATAAAAAAAATCACTAAAATTATGACTTAATTAAAATTAAATTGTTATTTTTGATTTGTTAATCTATGTTTAGTATATGCGATGTGCATTTTCACTCATAAATATCTTGTTATTTATTAGTGAAAATAAATAACAAGATATTTATGAGTGGGTTGTTGATTTGTGATGTAGTTATTGTTATTTATTAGCGGAAAATTATTATTTATTTATTAGCAATACATTTTGTTATGTACTAATATATTAATAAAATATTTTATATTTTTATTGTATATTTATTAATAAAATAAAAGAATCATAAATTTAGTTTCGATAATATCATATATGGTTTCTTGCTAACATTATTTCTTGTATTGTTAATATAAATAATGCATAATGCTATATCTCTATGAATACATATCCTGAATATATATCTTTATGTGTCTATATATGTATATACTATATGGCGAATCTTAGAATATGAAGATATATGGAAATATGTTTTGAATGAACCTTTTTTTAAATTTTATGCTATATATTTTTCCTTAAGCGTTCATTGACTGCAGTATCAAGTTGAAACCCGGTGGAAAGATGAGATGTTACACCAATTATCTACATCAAGGAAATAAGTGCTATGTGAAGTGTAAAGGTTATGGAGGCAAAGAAACAGTAAAAGCTAAAAAATATACATGTAACATAGAAGGGAAATGGGAACCCAAGCTGCCTCATTGTGCTAGTCCGGGAACAGGTATTCCCAAAAACTTGTTTTAGGTACTTTTAGAATAACAGTTTAGTTTTTCAATGTTAAAAATATCAACGTTATAAATATAATGTTAAAAATATAGAGATAATTATATATATATAACTCCTATTAATTTTATTTTAAGATATGTAGGAAGTAGGGAATCGCTTATGAGATTAAAGTAATGCGTAGTTTTCAGAGGGCGTACAGAAGGGCCACTCAAGCATTGAAGTTCTTATAAGAATCCCGAATACACATACTTTCACTTTGATTATACATTAATAATCTACATTAAACATTTTAAACTACTTTAACTTCTTAATTTAACTTGTAAGGAAATTTTTCTTATTACTTTTGGCAACCATTTTCTTCTATATATGATATATATTCTTCTGTATTTGATATATTTTTTTATTGTATTATTTTGCTTATTTTTCAATGTATTACTTTAATTCAATTTATTTTAATTTTGATATAGTTGTATGTTCTTCTTATAGAGACACTCTTCGGGGGAATAACACGAATGTTTTTAGACCTTTGTTATTCGTGTTTGTCAGAAAAGATTGCCTGTTTTGCATATCTGACCATCTCCCTCCTGATGAAGACGTGGTCCCTATACTCTTTCCTTAATTATATTATATTACATTGTTTTTCTTGATTTTGTCTTATTAATATTAAACTGTATAGTTTCTTCTTTGTTTTATCTTTATCTATTAAATGTATCTTACTTAAATTTGAAAGTTATACTCAAATAAAGATTTTTCTTCGGTGGCAAATATTGCTGTCGATTTAATGACTGAAGAAGCATTAGAAATTTAAAGATATTTAATTCATGAAAAGAAGTAGCCTAAAATTAAACTATGTTTTTATTTTTCAGGAAAAAAATTGGTTCCTATGCCAAAAGATGTAAAGTCGTACATTGATAAATGGTAGCAGTTTACAAAAAATTCTCATTGGTAAGACTGAATTGATTTGATGAAGATATTATTTATACAAACAATTGTAGAATCTAAATTATAACAAATGCAACAGATAAAAATTAAATTATTCTATGTACTAAGCGAAGATGTTTATACTACATTTTAATTTTATAAAGTCAATAAAAGTGTAAGCTGATTGAAATTATTATTTTAGATTGTAAAGCGTCTTTTAAGTTCAATTCTGGTCAGAAATTGTTTTAATTTCTTACTAATAAATATGTAATAAATAGGAATTGAGATTCATATTTTTATATCCAATGCACAGATTTGGATGAGATTTTGATAAGGTTTATTTATATAAAATGCATATTGATTCAATGAATTTTAAGTCATTTACAAGCGAATAACTATTGGAACTGACGTTGAATGGGTCAGAAAAAACTATTTTCAATTAAATTTCTAAATGATTATATTTATTTTGTTTTTGTTTACAGGATTAATATAATTTTAGGGTTAATAATTGGAAATGAAATACGTATCTATTTGTGCAATAAGCAATCTTGGAAAAATTCTTGTAATTTAGTGGTGTGCACCAAAGTTATGAACAATGAACTTTAAAATTCTATTTTTAAGAACAAATAATTGATGTTATTATTTTGCGTAACGAGTCAAACAGTTAAATATCATAAATTATATATTACAGTATAAAATTTTTAAACTTACAACTAAAAGGAATATAATACTTTCATTACAAAATTTATACTGAAAATTTCTATGATGCGAGGTAAATAATTTACAACATAAATTGTGAACAGATGGCATTATAGATAATTTAAAATGATTATAAAATAATATAATTAAATAATATTTATTCAATTAAGTATTCTATAAACTAATTTCATATTTATACTATAACAAAACAAATCTATCATGCTCATCTCCAATTCAATAGATTATTCCCATATTTGTTAAAAAATTATTGTAATTTCATTTGTTGTCATATTTTCCATGAGTAGACATGTTAGTTGGTAGTTTCAGTTTGTAAATAAGGACTGATTGTATGGACCCATGTACTTTTTATATAAAAAAGTTAATTAAAATTTAATCTAATTTAAATTTTTTGTTTTTGATGAAAAATTCGAAGATTTATAAATTTGGAACTTTTTATAGAAAAATAGAATTTGGTCATGGTTTACAAGTTCTGATCTTTTGACTTTATTACTAGAAAAGTTAAAGAAGACTGAAAGTTTGAATACAAGTATATTTGCATAAAAAATAGAGTTTACATTGTCTTCTTAATTTTGAACTTTTTATTTTATGAAAGTGAACATTTATGAGTGTCAATAAAATGATTTTAAGTCAGCTTGTGTTTTATATATTGAAACCTTATACACAAAGCAATACATTTAATGAAAAAAATTATTATTATGTAAATAATAAAAATAAATTTATGAACTAAATATTGTTTACTTTATAGTATGTTGCTTAAGTTACAAGTGATTTAATTGAAAAAAGGGATAAAAAACTATTTAATTGAAACATAACAGTCCACAAATTTTATGCAATCTATCATAAAAAATATTTATATGAGTTACTCTGTTAAATATTTTAATAAAATATTAAATTTTTAAAAATTTTATAAAAATATTCAATGTCTATAAGAAAACCAGAAATTTTATAAAAATTGCAAAATTTGTTTCACATTCCAACAACAAATTTATTGATTATAAATAACTTATTTTTTAGTAGCAAAATACTTGAATATTTTCCATGTATTTAGTTTTTTGTTCGTTGTAAGACAAAAGTTATTCAACATTTTGTTTAAAAATATAATTGTTAACAATTACAGAAGTTTAAAGGAAAATATTTTTCATAAACGTTTACGATTTGATATAAATGAAATGTTTAAATGTAGATCTTGAGTATTATGCAAGCCACTTTATTTTTTAAAAAATTTTCTTACTCGAAAACATATACCTTTATCAAGAAATATTTTTTACTGTGTTGTATATAATTTTCTACAGTGTATAGAAATATTTCCATTAGCGAATGTGAATGAATTATTATATTAATAACAGGGTAAATTAACTATAGTAGAAATTATATAAAAAACGGCTTCATTGTTTTTTATTTTTTGAAAGTTTCGAATTTATCTTATTTTAAACTATTTTGGAATAATTTAACTCAATTTACAGATGAGAAAAATATTTTTTGGAAGAAAAATTATTACTTATATAAATGAATAGGTATTCATTTATGTAAGTCATTTAAAATTCTACCCTAGTAATAGAATATTTTTAAAAAAAATTATGGCGTAAAAGAATATTATTTATTAGTTAATGTGCCTAATATTGTTTAAACCATTGTTTAATTTTGAAAATAAATCCTTAAAATTATAACCTTCACTAAAGAATTTCCCAAGAGATAATGAACGTGATGATATGAATTCCCATAGAGCTATGCGTATCAGAGTCTGAGAGGCTTTATATTTCATTTATGGTCTGCCAGTTCAGAGGAAAGCACTCTTAAAAACCTCAAAAAAAACTAGGCTAGATTCTGTTTTGAATGAAAGTATTCAGCACTTTCATTCAATGGGTAGCACTTCTTTGCACAGACTTTTACAACCTTTGTTTAAAATTTGAGTCATTCCAGCACAATGGAAGAGAGCTCAAGTTATTTTGATTCCTAAAATTTTAGATGCATGAACTTTTCCTCTAGATAACATTAGATGCTCTAGTCTTTTTCTAATCTTTAGAAAATATCTTGAAACTCTTCATTAATAGAATAAGATTTTTTGATAATAAGATTGTATTTGAGAAAGAAATATTTTTATAGTGTTTCTCATTTCCAGTTTAGTCCATGGAAGTCTGATGAAGAGCTCATCTTTGTGATATCTTAGAATACGGGTGGAAAATAAAATTCTCAATAGTTCTTACTTCCTAGATCTCCAGGGTATTTTTGGTGATTTTTGTTCTTAAAAATTCTACAAGAAGTTGATATTCCACATAATATCTATATATATAATATAAAAGCTTTTTGAATGGGAAGACCGATGAGATTTACCTTAGATCTGAAACTAAAATTTATTTTCTGGAAAAAAGCTTTCCTCTAGGATCTGTACCTGGTCCAACTTTGTGAAATATAATAATAAATGAGTTTTTAGTCATATCTATTGTTGTTAAAAAATTGCATTTGTGAAAACATGTTAAAAATAATCATATTATAAAAATTATTGGACATGGTGTAATTTTTCAATTCTAAGGTAAAAGCGGTTCTTTAACAATATTATTACTTTTGAGAGCCACTGAATTTTTAAATAATTTAAAAATACTTATATAAATAAATAAAAGACAGATATTAGATAAATAAAATAAGTATGTTATTAACAAATAACCATGTACTAGTTTGAGGCTGAAACTTAACGGCAGCTTTCGTAAGTTTTTAAGTTAAATTATTAATTTATGTGAGGATGAGTATTCAAATAGTGGAGGCATATTTTGGTAACAACTATAATAAAACATTTTTACAATGGAATTTTATTCATGATTTTCTAATATTCTATTCCATGAAAATTTTTACGAAGTATAATTCAAATATGTACATTTTAGTTATTTTTTTACATGCGTAAATTAAAAAATGTAAAATAAATTAATATTGCCGACTTATATTGTTTAAATTGAATAACTATATAAAACTATGCAACAAATATTTTTATCCGTAAAAAAATATTATACATTAATTTGAGCGTTAAAAGCTTTATTGTGAAATCATTTTCAATCTAGTTTTCCATAAAAGGTTTATATGTAATCTTTCACTTAGCAATGAATATAAATTAATTATATTGTCTAATGATCGAATTTTAAAAATACTTTAAATTCTATGTTGGATTTGCATAAATCAAATGTAAGTTATTTTGTAATTTAATAATATATGGTATAATTCTGCTTCAACTGATAGAAATTGCAAAAAAGTTTAAATAATTTAATAATAATTATAATTTTGGAATCGAGATTTTAAAGAAATATTTGTATTAGTATACTTTGATATAATTTTCTTTAATAAATAAATTTATTCCTCTGTTCAATATAATTTTAGTACTTATGTTTTTTAATATTAGTGCATATTTATTTATAATTCATGAAAAATACACTTTATTTAAAAATCATGTGAAACTCACACTGTATATTAAAAATCTTCGTTTTCAGAAAAATTTACATAACTAAACAATCGCTATTCATTATCATTAATTAAACTCGATCTTTTTTCTATCTTTTATATTAAAATAATAAATATTATTTCATCTACATGTCATTATTACTAGTTTCACATGTATTTCAAGAATAATTTGTATTTAGACATTTGATCAATTTTCCAAAAGTGTTTGTAAACATGCCAAATCCTTGCTAAGTTTTCATAATTAAGCAATATGCTTAGAATATATTTTGCTTTCAACAAAAAATCAAAACACTTTATTAAACTAATTAAAAGTATATTTAAATTAATTTGTATTTCATTAATAATATAAAAAAATTGGCCTGAACTGAGAAAATTTGTTGGTAGTTGACAATGCCAAAAAAGGCCACATATAGCAAAACTTAGTGGTTACTTTTAGTTGAAAAAATTCTCCAAAACCAATAAACCGCCAAAGGTAAGTTTAGGTTGGCGTCAAAACTCAAATGTAATGCATTATGGGAAATTTTTTAATGATATCGTAATTCTAAATTGTATTTTTAAATTCTCGTTTGAAGCATTGAAGTAAGAAAATTTATTATTTATTTCGTGATATTCGATAATATATATTTATATATATACTTTGATTTGTTATGCATTTTACTCAAAATTAAATGAGGAAACATTAAAGGTAAGAATTTTATTCATTTAATTTTCATTAAAGTTAGAACTACTTAAATGTTTAACTATATTTATAAGAACTATATACTATAGGAAATATTGAATCTTATTTAGTGTTAGAAGGGGCTCAATTTAGAATAGTCATTTCTCATAGTTCTGTTATTAAATTATGTCAATAATTCCATTTTGTTTTATTGAAAATTATTAATGTTTATACCACAATTCTTGCCTTATTTTGTTACTATGAAATCTGCAATATATATATTTTTGCATAATTATACTTAAAAGTCGTTTTTTAATTAACAATAAGAATTATAATTAGGATAATTTATTTGTAATTCTAAAGTTACTTTTTTATAATGATTAATTTCACTATTAACTAGAATTCCCTTTAAGAATATATATCAATTTTGTTTTCTTATTTTATAAATATCCTATAGAATTTAAGGCAGTTAATTTTTTGACGCATTTTTTTAAAATTTAAACTCATTTATGATATTTTTGAAAAAACACATCAATTCTTAATTTCTATTATTATAAATTGTTAGAATTATTGATTTAAAATCATCGCCATTTTTTCCCCTGTTTCTTTCATAAGTGCCATAGCTCAGAAAGAGAAAATTTACATTTACTCGGATTTCTGACCAAATTTTGTTACTTTCACCATCCAGACTCTGCTGGAAGGAAAGTAGCCAGCAAATATCACCAAGTTTAGCTAAATAGAAGTAATGTTCACTTTTACCTTCAAATTTAATATGATATTTTCAACTGCATATAATTAAAAATAGAACTAATCAATTGTATCTTAAATCAATGATTTATTGATTGAAAAGAAGTTTCATGATGACATGGGATTCTTAATGATATTTCTATTTAATCACAAACTATGAATTAAATCAGTATACTGAAAACAGTACGATTATCAGATTATTTGTTAATATGGTGATCGACAGAAAAGTGTCATGTCACTCCAGATTAAGCACAAAATAATTATAATCACAACTTTTTAGTGATGAGGATATTCCAAAATAACAATAAAATTTATTAGTTGTTAAAAATAACAGCAAATAATCCTTCTAAATAATTCAAAATCCGCAATGCTATAAGTAGTAGTAGAATAAGAATGCCATTAGTCTTCATCTCCAATTACTAAATGAATTTTTACTCTCAATAGTATGTAAAACTATATTTTAGGGTGATCCCTTGGCAAACATGATGATTTTTGCTTGGCTATCGATTTCATTTGGTGATTTTTTTTTTTTTGCACAGAACAATCAGTTGCTCTGTTGCAATCAGAATACGATTGGGTTTTGCCCAGCTTGGCGATCAATCGCAATCACAACTTGGCGAGAATCAAAGGGGCACCCTAAAGTATAGTCTAACCCAATAGTAATATGCTTAGCCATATTTGTTGATTTATTCTTACTAAATGAAATAGATATTTATTATCCTTTGAATTAAATTTCACAGAACATGCATATTATTCATTATATAGGAGAGGTATATGAATTAACAGATTTAAAATACTTTATATATAT
>JAPDSC010143384.1:18737-36799 GCA_026290005.1 Latrodectus geometricus
ATAGGAGAGGTATATGAATTAACAGATTTAAAATACTTTATATATATATATATATATATATATATATATATATATATATATATATATATATATATATACATAATGCAAAAATTTTTTAAAAATGTTTTTGAAGCTAACCATTTCAACGAAGGTTAATAAATATTAACCAATCGCAAATTTTTCCTCTAAATCTAAATACACATTTTATAGTAGAAGCTACGGACTGATATGACGTAGGAAAATATTTTTACTTTAACTATCGTTAATGTTTTAAATGGGCTTAAGTTTGTTAATAAGGCTTTATTTAAAAAAATCATTTTTTGAAATGAAACGTAAAAATTACTAATAATTCAATGAATTGTAATTATATATTTTTATATTTTAAAATAAAGAGATGAACATCTTCACCAATTTTGATTTTGTGTATCAACTTACTGTATTTAATCTCAAAAAGTTAGAAAAACATTTTATAGCCATAAAAGTGGTCTGGAAAAATTAATGTTGTCATCAATTATTATTTGTAAGTTTTATGACTTACTTTCATAAAAATTACCATGCTCACTAGTATCTTATTTTTGAAAGTGTTCGCAATGTCTTTAAATAAGGACTACAATAAAACATTTTTCTGCTTTCAAAATGAAAGAAAAAACATTTTTGATAAGCGTTATTTTAATTAAAACTGGTTTGTATTCATTTAAGAATTATTAAAAACACTCCAACAAAAAAATGTCTTTTATCTTAAGCTAAAAACTAATGTTTAAAGGGGAGCTTTAAAGATAATTTTATCATCATAATTTTCATTAATCTAGAAGAGTATCAACGGTTCAGTATCTATTTTAGATATCCTCGATTTAGTATCTATTTACTATTTTGGGAAAGAAAGAAGCTGGAATAAATATTAAAATTTGATATTTAAATCTATGATCTATATGGTCCAATAGGATAAATTACTAAAATCTTCAGTGTATTGAAAATATGTATTATATAAATTCTATATAAAATAAATAAAGATAACATGTGAATTTTCTACAATGTCAATCAGATTAATTATTTGTGTTTAATCAAATAATAATTTTATAAATGTATATCATCACTTGGATTATATCCTGCCAATTTATGAGAAGTAGGTATGTTTCAAAAATAAAATCAAAATTGGTAAATACCCAGCTAGCAGCTGCTCAGCTAGAGATACCGAATTGGTCTCTCAATCAAAGAAATTATTGCTACTTTTCTTTTCAAATAATATTTATCTACAAATAAAAATTTCTTGAGCTGGGAAAAATCTACGAGTATCATTTCGCTCAAGTTCTCTTAAAGCATTATCAAATTAAATTTGGAATATTTTATGTCTAACAGCAAATAATCATATTAAAACAATACATGCCTACACTACACATTTCTTTGAACTCTTTATGTTATCTGGATCTTATTGAATAGGAAATTATCAATTACCTTGGTTATTTCTTAGTAACTTTTATTTTTTTGAAATATTGTAGACAATGTTTTTTGCGTTAATGATTTTCTTGAAAATTTAAAACAAGATATTTTTGGAGAAAGGATTTAATATGCTGCTAAATGTTAATAAAATTCCACAGATTCCTACGAAGATTATTATAAGTATTGATGTTCATATTTTTTGTGCTATTTCCTTTTTAAATAAAAAATACAAATCTGATAAAAATTATTTTTATAAGGATCCTTATTCAAGTATTTTAAATTTATAAATCTTAAAAAATATTTGCTTCTAGCTGAAGTGTTGAGTTATTTTTACTATTCGTATATGAAAAATTTAAATTTTCTCTATTAAAAGCAATCAGAATTTCTAATGTTTAGAAAATCCTATATGGCTAACATTGTATTAAACCAAAATATTGTAGCTAATAGAATATGGGTAATTCAAAGTAAATAATAATGAAGTGTTATAATATTTTGTTACTTTAGAAAACGTTGACTTATGTGTTATTTTAAAAAATAATAGAGACAAATTATGAGTGCGCAACAGATAATTTTATTTATTAACAGGTGAATGGCACGATAAATATTTATTTTAATCAACATTTTTATTCAGATATGTTAATATTTTATTAGACTCCAATAATAAAGCAATTTATCTTTAGAAAAACAGAAAAATCTCTTTATAGCTATTGAACAGTTTTTATAACATATTTTATTTGCTAAATGCACAATCAATCAATGAGTCGAACCCTGATATAAAACTGTTTTCATTTCATGCTTTATAGTACTTTTTATGTACAAAGTCAATAACGCAGATATTATACTATGGTAATTTCTTGTTGACTCAGCAGTCATAATTTCTTTTTCATCTTAGTATTTGATTAAATTGAAGTTTTCTATATTGATTAATATTATATGTTCAATGTTATTTTAGATTGATAAAGTTTTTTCCATTAGATATCTTTTATTAAATTTTTTGTCAACGGTTTGTCTAATACATATTTTTCTAATTTATCTTTTAAACAACAAAAGTATTTTCATAAACTGTCTCAGCATAACGACCATAAATTCAGATGACAAATGTAAATTTCTAAATTTAATATATTCTAAATTTATTTCCTGATAAAAAGTAAGAGTTCAGCTTTCTTTAGAAACTAATTGCTTCTTACGTAAAGCTGAAGATTTCAGGTAAATTTGATTAAATTCAGAAAGTTATAAGTATATACAAATATGTATTCGAACGTGTTAGACTTAACAATTCCTATAAATCTCATAAAGCAAACATTTTTACTTTAAAGTCTATGTGTCAGTTGAAGATGCTACATTAAAAAGATCTTTCAGTTTTTTTTTAATTTTAATATTTGCTTTAAATCTCTATATGAATTTTAATCATAATAAGAAAAAGACTTATAATCCTCGTATTCTTTCGTCTAAGTTAAAATTATCTAATAATGCTCTATTGGACACTCTATTATTTGTATTTACTTAAAAATGACAATAACAGTATATACAGGCAATAAACAAGTATATTTTTGATTACAGTTCCTTTAACTTCTATTTAATCTTTTAATAGAAAACAATTTTTTAAATATTCTAACAATTTTATATTTGCTGAAACACTACAGGGTTCGACACTCATAGAATTCAAATAAAATTAACAAGTCGCATAAATACAGTAAAAATTTGAGCAAATTTACAATATAATTTGTTCACTCACAGTAAATTGACATGAATTTCTTTCAAATATATATATGTATAGTTCATCATGTTTATGATTCCTGTTACAGCACCCAAAATATATCAAGAACGATCTATTTATAAAACAAGATATCTAAACTTTTTTACAAGAAAACAATAGAAGAAGCAAAAGACATTGTTCTTTTTTTCTGTACAATAAATAACATCTAGCGCAGCCGGCTGATAGGAATAACGTATCTAAATGTGAGAATCATCAGTATACACAACGCTCCATTTCTGGTATACCCCACTGGTCAAACAGAAAGCTTGGACCAGTACAACAGGACCCTCAAATCTATTGCGGTTTCTGTACACAACGATTTGAATTACTGTGTTCCTAGCTTAGTATCAATGTTAACAAATACAGAAAAGTACTTCCAGCCATAAGCAGCGCATAGCAGAAGATTAAACTAAATGAAACCTGATTTATGAATTCTTTTTTCAGAATGGATTTCATTAACAAAGTTGCATGAATGTTTTTAGAAAGAATTTGTAAAACATTAACGAGTAAAAGTAGAACTTAATTCTTACTTTACATCATGGTTCCATTATATTAAACATCTCTTATAATATAAAAAGATCATACTGATAAGAACCTTATGAGAGAAAGAGACATAATTTTGTCTTAACACAATCCAAATTTAATTCAAACATTTTAAAAATTTTTAATGGTTTACACCTTACATGTGTATGATTACACTGTTTTACTCCACAAAGTTTAAAATGTAAAAAATAATTTACATATAGTACATTTTAAAACAGAGTTTTAAGATGTAATATATGTTGGGAAAAAATAAAATATCTTACATGTGTATTTATTCTGAACAAAAGAAAATTTATCTATTTAAACTTTATAGCGTCTTAAGCCCTTTAGTGTTAAACTGCATAATGTCGATAATGATCGATGAACTCAAATGTTCTCAAAATAATATTGAAATCTTTATCAATTCTTATATAAATGGTTTTAGTATATTATTTCTTATTTTAATATTTTGTTTTTTAATTAAGAAGTTTTATAAATTAATCATTTAAAATTCTATCATTGGTGTCCATATCAATGAAAAATTGTAAAACTTTATGAACAATATTTCATTTAAAAAGCCTATTCTTTGGTATTTAATATTGAGAATAAAATAATAAAACACATGATTCTAATTTAGAAAAAAAGTGCGACGAATATTGATTTCTATTCCCCTTTAAAGCAAACATTTATGTTAAATGTCAAAATATAATTTTATTTAAAAAATAACAAAATATTTTTATAATTATCAGTTAAGATTCAAGAATTTAAAAAATAGGTATCATTAGTATTATCCTAGTTTTCTTTTCTGCATTTGTTAACACTTCATGGAGCAAAAATTAATTAATCAATCAATAAAAGTGAGAAGAGGGTAAGCTTTGCTATAAAAAAGCCTCGCATATAGTTAGTGATTATTTCTTTATTTTTTATCTAGGTAAAAAATTTCTCCACAAGACAGCAAACGGGAGAATTCCTCTAGCTACAAAACTGGAACTTCACTCTTATAAAGATGTCTCTTAACACCGGCGAAATGGGGAAGTAAAACAAAAATCGCCGGGAAGATAAATATCGATTGTTGGTGTTCTGTGTATCGTCATTTTTTACAAAAATTCTGCCCGCGATGAAGTATAAAAACAGTTCCCGTTCCTGGCGGTAGCACCGTGTCTGTGATTTGGAGTTTTGAACATAGAAATGTCGGAAGCGGGTTCTGTGAGTATTTGGTTGTCGATTATGTATAGAAATGCAAACTTGTCGATATATCACGACCAGAATAATACGAGAGGAAATACTTTTCAACAATTCACATCATTCTTCACTCAACGGAAATCTCACATGTAATTTATAATTTATTTTTAATAATTCATAAAATACCTTTCAAAAATTAAATTTCGGATTTTAAAAAACGAAACAAGAGTTACGATTATGATTAAAAGATACTTGCCAACTCATAAACCTGTTCTTTAACCATTCTCATAAGTTAATTTAGTTAAACGCAAAATAAAGAAAAATATTCTCATGATAAGGTTCAACATCTTTATGCATTATATGCACCAAAACTGAGTTTTGTCACAATATTTCAGTGAAGGGAAATGTTATTATTAATCATGGTTTATTTCACCGCAGAATTTTATTTTATGTAATAAAATCTGTCGTATCTATTGGATTCATCATATTTTAATTAAAAATGTACCTTCTTAACTATTTTACTTCTAATTTCTTATTTGAGAAACTACATTTCTCGAGCACAAATTAGTCAATACGTGCCAAAGGTTTTCAGAAAAAGAAGATTGGTTTTTCTTTAGATAAATAAATAAAGATAGTCTATGTTAAATAAAGGACTACTATCTAAAAGAGTATAACAATAATATTTGAAAAAACCCTTGCATTATTAAAAGATATTTTTTCTTGTAGCAGGGTCCCGCTCCTTTCAAGTTCCTACATACAATGAAATTTTCAATGTATCCTGACATTCAGATAATATTATCTACGCTGCCACCAGCGCATCTCACTTGTGACACAGTAGGCATGATAGTTCACATCTATCCATCGCCAAGTTGTGTCGGTGAATAATTAGGAAAATATTTTTTTTTCTAGATTTTTTTGTTAAACCTTTCAGAATTATAACAGAATACTTCAGAATTTCAAAGAATATCTGTTTCGTAGATCTTATTTGAAGGGCTGTGAGCACCACCTTTACTGGGATTTGGTGAGGAAACCGGAGAAGACTTTGATCCAGAGATGGGATTCGAAACGGATCCGGTGACAGCGAGATGTTGCATGGAGCCAGATGCTGTGGTCAGGGTCATGAGTCCGGCTTTCGAGAGAATGTTGGATTCACTCCCTGTCTTCTTGAGGTCACCGGTCTTATTTCCCAAGCGTGCAAATACTTGCCCTCGTTGAATCTGCTGCAATCTTGTATATTGCTCTTGTAATTGCTTTTGTTTTCGAAGCAATTCCTGGTGACGAACTTCAAGAAGCTCTTGGCGATTCTTAGGACCCTGCCCAGATTTCTTTTGAGAAGAGGCTGCGAATACCTAGAATTAAATTAAACGTGTTACTTACATAGAACAATAATCTGCTTAGGGAGAATCAAAAGTATATTTATATTAGAAAATCAGCGCTTGTGTCTCATAAAAAACTGTAGATGTATCAATCAATGTTGTGTTTTGTAAGCGAAAGTATCATAAACTGAGACAGTCTTTGAGCAAAATACGATATACTTTAAAGAAAAGTAAAAAACAATTAAATAAGGAATATAAAAAAAATACAAATAAATATGGTGTTTTATAAACAATAAAGCTTAATTCGTTGCAATTTACTTGTGTAATAAATGTTAGTTGAAACAGTAATCAAAATTTCAATAAACTCCATAAAAGATTTTTATTTTTATCTTCATTTTATTAAAATAACAAATAAAAGCATAAGAATTGTGAAATAATGGTAAAATGAAAAGTATAAATTCATACCCAGAAATTTAACATATATTTGCAATATTAGTTTGCACTAAGACTATAACCGTTTTTATAAATGCATGCACATAAAATGTGATCTTGATCAAAGTACAGTAAAAGTGCAAAATAATTTTGCTGACTTTCATCAGAAATCTTAAATATGGAAAAATATAGTATAGCACCTGTATTTTAAGTTTTCAATGAAGTTCATTTCCTCCCCGCTTACATTTTATAATAATTAATATAAAATATTTAAATAAAATTATTGATAATAATTTTATGTTATTATTGATAATATAATAATTTTATATTTTATATTCTTTTTAAATGAAGTATCTAATGAAGACTCAATTTGTTTTGTTGTTGTTGTTGTCGTGACAACAAGAGCCACCAATTCTGAAGCCTGGTGGCTATAAAGGATGTCCTGTGGTGGTTCTCCAAGTCGAGGAAGAGAGGCAACTATAGCTTGACAATCGAAGATGTGGTCTGGGGTTAATTTAGTTTGAGGACAACTTCTGAAGAAAGTTTTGGATCTTGAGTTGTCATCTGGAGATATTTTCATACTCCTAAAATGGGCTGTAGGAAAACTTGCAATGATAGATGACAAGTTTCTAGAGCAATTCAGTTCTGGTATGAAAGGCCTTCTAAAATGCTGATAAAAAAGTATGCGTTTGGCAACTGCGTCCGCATCTACAGAAGTGATGGTGAGAGACTGATCCAAATCTCGAGCTTCCTTAGCAAGTTTCAATCAATGCCCACGTGGGCAGGGATCTACTGAAGCGTACATGGTTTGATTTGACTAAGAAGAGCATTTATACCTTGGGTTAAGTTTGTTTCACCATTCCCTAGGGCATCAAGAGCAGATTTTGAATCTGTAAAGTCTACTGAACTTTCGTTGAGTCACCAAAATATTGAGAGAGGTAAAAGGAGAAAGCTTCTTTAATTGAGATCAATTCGCTAATGATATTTGAGACAATATGGTCCGTAGGAATCTTGAATTCAGTTTTAGCATTAGAAGGGTGGATGAAAAGGATGCTTGCACCACTCTATCAAAGGAATTATCAGAGGAGCCATCTGTAAAAATAATTATTTCAATTATTTTGGGAAAGTGAACGGACTGTGTCAACATTTTCCTGTAATAATACTTGAGTTAATTCTTTCTGAGCAAGGCTCCAATAAGTTTAGAAAAATCCTGTCATTAGTAGGTGGATTGAGCTGAAGAAGAGGTTCTTGAAGGATAATGAGGGAGGAATGATCAAGAAGAATCTCTCTTCTGATATCTCAGTCAAAGTGAAGAGATGATGATCTGTGAAACCTTGTTAATCCCTTCCAAGCATTGAACTCTGTTACAGATGTGCTCTTCATTGCAACTTCTAATTTTGATGTTAAATTTTACCATTCCAAGCTTGCATCTCCTTTCCAAGTAAATAAGATCACCTTCTAGATCACCCTTAAGATTTTTTGTTGAGGACACAGCGCCTATTATAAATTTTAAAGCTCTATATTAAAGAGTCGATTTTGGTTTTAACTGTTTCAGATGCAGGCGCCCAGATTGCTGAAGAACATTCGAGAACTGGCCTGATGACGGTACAGTCGCTACTTCTTAATGTACTTGATCTAGAGTCCCATCTTGTGCCACATAGTTTGAGAAGAATGTTTAGTTTTCTGAAGGCCTTATTTGCAGTGTTCTCAGCATGTTTTGCGAAACGAAATTCTGGATCAAGAACTACTCCTAGATACTTGGGGTGTTTGACATTTTCGATAATGAAGTCATGAAGTCTAATTACTGGATTGAAGGTATCCCGATGTTTTCTGTCAGTTGAAAAAATGTTGTAATTTGATTTGCTGGAGTTAATAAGTTTCAGATCTGTAGCCCAAGTGCAATACCCTCCAAGGTAAGATTTATTAATATAGATTTATATAGTATCTAACAAGCTAAGCTAAGATTAGAGAAGCCAAGAGATAAGATTTATAGATTGTTAGTATTTTGATTGGGAAAAAAGTTTTTTAATTTTTGTAGTAGTCGGGGCGATGCAGAGATTCTAAATGAGTTTTCACAATGTTATCTTAAATGACAATGCTATTCTATTTCATTAAAAGTTGATTCATTAAAACATAGATGGTTATGAAAATGAAAATAGTTTTGTATTAAATAAACAGCAAGTTTTCAGTACTTTTTATAGTTTAATAAAAAAAATTAAATTATATAATTATAAAGTTAAAAAAAATTGAATAATAACATTTTTCAAACATTTTTTAACTATTGGTAGTATAAAATAATTGAGAAATTGCTAAATGCATATTAATCTCATTTAAGTATTTAAAAATATTAACAAAAATGTAGAAATTTTATTATTTTTTTAATGTTTCACAAAATATTGTAATAGGTTACATTTCTAATGTTAGATAGAATTGTTGTTTTTTTTATTTTTTGCAGACATATTTATCATTTCTCAGCAAATATATGTTTTATAAAGATGTAAAGTTTGGTTTCTTTCCATGCGATTCATCAATAAAACTCAATATCTATAGAAAGTGTGTAAGAGAATGAATGAATCTGACAGGATCATTAGATTAGTTTTGAACAATCTACTATACTAAATCAGAATTACAGCATTTGATAAAATAAATGGTAGTTCACGAAGTTTATTATCCATTTTAGTTGTGTTAATAGTCATCTAATAATCATTGATTGTTAATAATCATATAATTTAAATTTAAGCCTTTATTTGTTAGTTTTTTCATAAAGATCATTAAAAAGGGTCAAAAGCATTAAGAGAGTTATAGAAAATACTTATTCTCAAGAAAAAATGTTTAATGTTGTTCTTCAGAAAACATATGAATTCATATGTATTTGTTATGTAATTTGCCTAAGAATTTACTTGAATTCGCTGTCAAAAAATACTGAGTGAAAAGGGAGAGCAAAAATATTTTAATTTTAAAAAAGAACAATTAAAGATCAAACCAAAAAATTTCTCAGAATATTGGTTCTGAATACTTTTACATTTTGGTATCAATTACTATGAAGTGCGAATCGAAATCGATAGTTTATCAACACTAAAAAATGCAAGAGTTTGATGTTCTCAATTTTTATATGTGCTAACAGCAACCTAAAGGGAATAAATAACAATAAATACATTTTAAAATTGTTTTTATATATATTTGTCTAACTGTAAAATTGATCACAGCCTAAGTCAAATAATTTTTATCTATATCAAAGGTAAAGAAATTTTACGGCTCGACTAAATACAGCTACTCTCTCCTCGAAACTTACTTTTTATATTTGAATGAAACATCCGATTTCATTCTCTTGACACGTATTTTATATTAATATTTTAGTTCATATAGTTGCATAATTTATAAAATTAATCATGTAAAAAAATTAGTTTCATTCATATAAATTTAAGAGGCTTACTTCATCTCGCAACTCGTTTTTTAGAAGTTGAATTACTTTATCCTTCTCAGCCTTGGCTGCTTGTAAGGCCATCTGGAGACCCTCTTGTGAGTTCACACTCTCACTGCTGCTGCTGTTGCTTGAGAGTTGATCTCGAGGTGGTGGTTCATCATTCAGAGCTGACGTCCTGACAATGACCTCCTTGGCCGCAGAGGAAGACGAGGTCGGTGGTTCTTTCTGAGGTTGGGAAGGAGGATCTGGTCTCTCTCTGGAGGATGCTCGCGTTGAAGCAGTTTGTCTAAGGGTGGGATGGCTGGAACCTCTTGGTGTGGGAACAGAGCTGCTGCGCTGAGGGGCGTTACGCGTGGCCAATGCTGAGCGCAGGGGAGCAGTTTTGGGTGCAGTAGCTACTTCTGTGGGTGAGGTGACTGGTGATCTGCTAGTTGTGCGAGGTGGCGGGGGTGGAGGAACTTTCTTAGTTAGAACCTCTGCAATCGTTTTGACAGCAAGTTGTGAGGTGGGTGAAGGTCTCCTTTCCTGAGGAGTTGGAGACAGACTTTTGGCAGTGGGAGTGACTTGAAGGGTCTTGGCACCAGGGTCAAGATTTGTGGGGGAACGCGCCTGTGGCATGCCATGTATAGGAGAGCGAACAGGAGAGTCTGCACTGGGATAGGATGGCAAGCGCCTCTGAGGCCCAAGCAATCCTGGAATATTATCTCGCTGTGTCTTTTGCTCGGCAGGAAGGTTGAAAGTCTGCAATTCGCTCAGCAAGGCGTCCAGCGCTGTTTGCTGTTTGGTTGCATGTCCATCAGGTGGAACATGGATGACTGTATGAGTTCCTCCGTCCAAACTTTGGCTCTGCAAAGGCAATGAGGACGTCATCCTGCCCCGTGGCTGTACAAGGACAAGAATAAAATTTTATAATTAAACTTGAAAAACTCCAGAAAATGTATAAGCACTGAATGTGTTCAATCTTCGTATCTGTGTCATACATTTGATTCAAGTACTTGAATAAAAATTTTAACAGGGGTTTATTTTTTATATTTATTTGCTCTTATTTAAAAAAAACTAACCTTAGAACGTCAATCAAACTAAACAAAACCGATTTTATGTTAGCTTTAATCAGTTCTAAATTATGTTAGTTTTAATCTGTTAAAATTCTATAGATTCATAACTACAGTATATATATATATTACTAAGATTTACTATTGAAGTTAAAAGTTTTTCATTATTTATAAATCTGAAGCTCATTTATTTGTATGAAATATTTAAAAGACGTATTTGGTTTGTATATTAATACTTAATATTATCGAAGTAATTATGTAACATAGCTCTAAGTTTTTTTTTTTTTTTTACAAAATAAAAAAAAATTACTGTCACTAGCTAATGAAACAGTAAATCAATTATTGTAAAATTAGTGATAATATAAAAATAAATTTTGTATTTATAAGCCAATTGAAGGTAAGTTTTGTAGAAAGTTTCCTTTCATAAGATATTAAAAAAATGATAATAAATCAATGCGAAACACTCGGACATTTCCATTTCTATAATAAAACAATATTTTATCTCATTCTATTAAAACAGTTTGAAGTGCATTAATTTAGATATAAAAAGAGCAAATACCGTTTATTTATTTGGTATAAGAATCAAATAACCAGCCCAATGAAATATCAAGTATATTGCATATAAAATATACTGAAATATTGAACTCAATGTTTTATATAAAAAGGAATAGTTTCAAAGTAATAAAATTTCATATATATTAAAAATGTATGCCAAAATTCCAAAAATTCTATTTTATATTTTGTTTTAAATTAAGCTATTTTAATGTCTTTGTTTCTTATTGCAAAAATTAAGTTTCATAACCTTATCAAACAAAATGTGAATAAGCAAAGTTTATTATATTCTTTAGAAATAAACTTGACAAAAAGGAAAGAAAATTTATATAAAAAACAAAACAGACAATAAAAATAATGGTAACTTGTTTTTAATTTTCATAATATATTTTATTGAGAAATATGGTGTTCATGAGTAAATTCTAAACAATTTAAATTTTATATTACATTTTTACTGGTTTTTTTACTATACTTTAAAATTTTATTTAATTGACTTAAAATCTCAAAAAATTTTTTTTAAAAATTATTATTATTTTAACTTTTTATAAATGTTAATAGGGAATTTAGTTGATCACATTCAGTGCATGACATTTCATATGAAACAGCTGCCTTTAATTAAAAATATTGAAATTTAATAAAAAAAATAGCAATTGTAAGAACATTTTTTAAATTTTAACAAAAGTATACTTAATTTTACTGAAAATATATTACATTGATTACTAATGAATAAAATAATTTTAAGTCACCTTACCCTACAGCATTAAAATTATTTTTAAAATTCAGTGGGCTTTATAAATAGTTAGGTACATTTACAAGAATTATTACAAATATCTATTATTTAAGTAAGAAGGGGTCAACAATTATTACATAATGACAGAGCACATGAAATAAATCACACTAAACATGAATTTTGTAAGAAAATGTACATCAATTATTATAAAAAATATTCCTTAATTCAATCTCTAAAATTTATTTTTTAAAAACATAATTCTTAAAATATGTACCTATTGTGTGAAACAAATATAATTAAAATAAAGTATTTATAAATAAAGGAAATATTGCTGATTATTTTTAAGTTTTAGTAATAATTTGTCAATAACGTTAATAATTTTGTGATTTAGAATAAAATTTCTGGGATGATTTTGCTTAATTTCTATTTGACACTTCAGTAATTATTAAAAAGTAACATTATAAATGTATCTTCTTACACAGTGTTTCGAAAGTTACAAAATCTTTCGCCATGTCTAAAAAAAAAATTGAAAATTTCTTAAATTTTTTATTTTTTATAGCTTTTATTTTATAATATTTTTAATTATATATTATAGGAAATTAAAAAATTAAAAATATTTGAAGTTTTTAAATATTTTTTTAAAATATAATAAAATACATTAAAGTTTTTAAATTTCATCAGAATTATAATTTTTTAAAGATAAATTTCATATAGTACATCACTTTTAAAATCGTGAATAATTTCTTGTCAAAGTATCATTTAAAAATAAAAATTACCTGACATTTATGACATATTGAAAAAATAGTAATATTGATTATTGTGTGGCATTTCTATTACATCAAAGCAAGTTACAATAATTAATTTATTATTTTTGTTTATTATTTTCATTGAATTATCTAAACATTTTATGTAGTATAAAACTTTAAATGAAAAAGAAAAATATATAAATGATTGAGTTTAATATATAATAGTTAAGAGAAAATGAAAAATATATAAATTATTAAGTTCAATACGTATAAGTTGAGTTTAAACGAAAACGAAAAATATGAAAGTGATCGAGTTTAGTATGTTTAAGTTAAGTTTAAACGAAAATGATATATTTATAAATGATTCAGTTTATAATTTTGATTATGATTGAGTATAAGTTTATTTTAAATGAGAACGAAAAGTATATAAATTATTGAGTTTAATACGTATAAAATAATTTGTTATACTTAATTGTATGAATGTTTGGCGGTGAGTGTGCATAATAACATTTTTAAATATACAAGTAAAGTCTGCCTCTTATTTTTATTATTCATTAAGTAGCAATATTTTGCATATTTGTAAATTTTTAGTATTAAGAATTCTCTAAATATAAATTTATTTTGTATTACTTTTAGAAAATCTTTTACTTAATGTGTTGAAAATATTTGAAAATATACTTTGCCTTAAGCTGCAGTTGTCTATCTATAACATTACATGAAATTTTAAACATAAATACACTTTGAAAATAAGTAATTAAATATTTTTAAATAAAAACGAAACACTTTAAAATATTATTTAAAAAAATACAAATTAAGTAATTAAATAAAAGATTTCATGTTATGCAGCAAATATCACGCATTTCGCTTAGAATAGGAAATCCCCTTTTATGGATATGAAATGTGAAAGTTTCAGGTGCTCAGTCGTTTATAAGAGGAGTGTGATAACCAACCTGTTCAGCCCATCCGAGGGTTGAATAGCCTCTCCACATGCTGCATGGGGGGCAAAAATAAAGTAAAAATCCCGCTCAAAAATACTCTTTCATCAAAATTTTACTTATAAATGCAAAAAAATTAATGAAGTATAGTCAGTAATACTAATAGAGAAAAAACAGAATGTGCATGCTTTAGCGCTCAACAAAAGGAAAATATTTTTCTTAAACATAGGTGGTTCTTCTGATATTGGCTAGTCCAGAGAGTTATAGAAACAATGATTTGATTTAGACAATATCTGCTATGAAGAAAATGTTTAATATTAATATTGTATCTTATAATATATTCTCATTGAAAGTTGTATATTTTTTCAACATGAAAAATTTGAAATAGGTTTTTACATTACATAGGATAATATATGTTTAATAACTACTTAGTTCATTCCTTTAATCAAAATTATATTTATTTTTTTAGTTATAATAGTTATATTTATATATTTATTTATTTAGTATTTTGCCGATAAAGTGACAATTTAAGTTTTCAAGCCGTTGTAAGAAATATTGTCAAATATATTAATATTTTGAGAAGTAATGTTTGAGTGTTAACGTTATAGTTAAAGAGTAAAATTTAAATATTTAAGAAGGTAAATATTTATCTTAGAGAAAAATTAAAACATTTTTGATAATTAATGGTGTTATTACATACAACCATTTAATTTATTTACTCTTACATCTTAATAGCTTAATTAGTGAAATTAGGCAATATTTTTCATCATATATCAAAATCTCGTTCTTTTTTCGAATCAAATTTAGTACAGAATAGAAAAAAAAAGTGAAAAAGCTATCGCATAAAAATAGTTCATATGTATTTAAAATATTTGCATAAAAACAAAAGTCAAATACCTTTTTATATTATCGCATATTTGTGTGCATTATATTTAAACATTTTATCTCTCTAAGGAAGAGTTTTAGTTTTTTTGTAGCAGAATACCTAATTTTTTATGACAAACATTCCATTCTTTGTTAGCATTAATGTATAGCGCTTATATACATATATACATAAAATCATAAATATAAGATTAATATATATTTATTTCTTTATTGGAAAAAGCAATTTGAAACCGCAAAAATATAAAATTGACACAAAATTATCAACTCTAATCAACATTTTTTTTGAATTAATTATGTGATTAAGATAGCTTTGTTCTATATATACTTCTATATATTTGCACAAAAGCTTTACATTAAGCTAGTTTATTTTGCTTTTTTAAAAGAGCAATTACAATTTCTTATCAAACAATATTTACATATCAAAATTTAAAAGTAATTTATTGCTCTAATGAAACAAAGTGATTTTAACTTTTCTAAACCATATGCCCCATTGCTGGTAACTGAAACAATTTATTTAAAAAGAAAAAAATTTGCTCTCACATAGAAATACATTATGTTATATAGATGGTAATGTTTGCTACTCTCAGCAGCTGCGGCATTAGTGTTTTTAACGTAATCACAGTTAGAACTCTAAAATACAACTTGAGTTTGGTATTCTTTAATTGAAATTGCTAATTTCTCTTTATTACTTCACATTATTGTATATTTTCTGTTCTTTTGTTAGAATTACGAAAATAATTTAAAATAAATAACGATTTTGAATTTATATAAAGTTTTTGTGATTGTGTAAATAATTGGTAGCTTTATACTTATTAACTGCGACATTTAAATATCGCGATGTTATATTTTTCAACAAACAGTTTAAGGAAAAAATCTCGAATCACGAACTCCAAGATATTTTCAGTGAAAAGTTTGCAAAAATTACCAATTAGTATTATTAATTTTTAAAACAGGTTTTTTAATTCCAGCGTAATTTGTTAATGAAATTTTTAAGCAATCTTTTCCATAAATTTGAAAACATACATCAGCTTCATTTTTCCCAAATATGTCTTGTAATCTTAATAATTTTTAAATTTCTTGACATTAACTTAAATTTCTTGACATTTTAAACATTTAACAAAATAATATTATTTTATAATTAGTGTATCTTATATTTTAATATTTCTATTTAATATACAACAATAATATTTAACAATTTGTCGTGTACTTTTATGTATTTCCCTCTCTAGTAAATTTTACAATATAATATTAATAATATCACATTTGTTTAAGAAGGAAAAACATATTAGGTTAACGGTATTTTTAGAATTTTTTAAGTACCATTATATGCATTATTAGATTTACAATTCTAGCATATTTTTAACATTTACATTCATCGATAAGAGCAGAATACTAAATTTCATATTTTAATTTGAATCCACGTCCACGGAAAATAGGATTTATCAGTAAAATTCAGATACTTGTGTGAGTTATTGGTTATTAATCGTTGTGATCTATGTAAATGTTGTGAATCGAAATAATATTGTTATAAAAGCATATAAGAATAAATGTTAAGAATAAATAGTTTGATTATAAGGTAATATGAATACCAGACATTTTTCAATTTTTATATTCAAACACTAAAAATACAAAAAATATTTAGCAATGTGTACTAAAATAATTAGCAATATATGAATAACATAAAATTCACTAATTTATTTACTTTAACTCTAAGTGGCAGATATAAAAATTAAAATATTTCAAATGGGTTTAGTTTCATTGAATAAAACAATTAATCCTATTTTATTACCCAATTAAATTCGTTTTTTACACTGTGGTTTAAAAAAGGTAATATGTGAAAATGTATACGTAATATTAAATCTGATAGTATTGTTTTAAAAATTTGTCCTGATGCAATGTCTGGATTAAAATTTTCAACATGTACATATATATTATAATAGACGTAAAAACTTGTAATACCATGCAGTTATTTTATTATTCTGTAGAGCAGAATTCCAGTACTATTACAATACTTCATAATACAACTGAGACAATATACAGTTGAAAATAACTGTTATAAAAACGTATCATTCTTTAAGAAACTTAAAAGAGTATTACTTATGTACATCAGAAAAACCACCAAAGATTTTACATATTTCAGGTAAAACAGAATGTGCATTGATAATTTGCGCGTGATAAAACAGAAAAGCCATGCTGCAACTTCTAATTAACTGGTGCAAAAGAGCGATAGAGACTTTGCTAATATAAAGATTTATGTTTTGTGAAAAAAAGAGAAAATAAAATAGTTCTAATAGTTATTTAAAGAAATTCAGATTAAAAGTACCAGTTTATGTTTTCATTGCTTTATTTGTGCTAAAATGGCTTAAAGATCTATTAATAAAAGCATAGAAGGAAAGCAATTTAGATAAAAATTATAGAATTATTAAAAGTAATGTTAATATGTAAAGTTTTACAAAATTTGGAATCAAATATTCTATTTTGATCTAAAATAAACTCCTTTTAAGATCGGGTAAGTATATTCATATAAATATACATATATTTATTAAATGAATAAATATTTTCGTGATAAATTAAATTTTAAATTTTTATAAAATGAGAGATTAAAAATAATATTCTGTAACTTTTTAAAATGGCTAATAACTGATAAGTATAAAAAATGTATATTATAAACATATATATATACATAAAAATTTCACGATAGTTTAAAATTCAATTTTTAAATTCCTTCATAGGAAAAGTTAATGTAAATAGTTAAAACGCGACTTGCATTAGAGAAATTAGTGATATATAAACATTTCTTTGGGTAAAAGAGTTTTTACCCTCCAAGTGTTTAAGCCCATCCCTGAAAATGTGTTATGTTAATTGAAATTGTTAAAAGACATAAATTGATCGAAATTCGTAGAATGTGTGTGTTCTGTTATTATTCAATTTGCAGCAAAGTCTCTTGAATCACTCAATGAAGCCATGCAATGTTTATGTAGCAATTGGAAAAAAAATCATTAGAAACTGGCGGAACGAGTGAACAAAAGGCTCTTAATGCAAAAACAGTGCCTATATAATATTTCAAAAAAGGCAGAAGTAAAAAAAAAAAAA
>JAPDSC010143393.1:0-28074 GCA_026290005.1 Latrodectus geometricus
TTTATTGGCGACAGTGTTCAAGGAAACTGGTTCATGCAGAAAAAAAATTATACCTATAGTTTTCCGAGGAAAATGGAAAGACTTTTGCAGTCATTTTGTGCTGGAAGCTTTTTTTGCCATTACTTAGGACACTTAGGAGAAGTATGTATTCAAAGAGTTTCAGCAGGATGGGAAAACAGTCCACATTTCAAGGGAAATGATGGCTGTGATGTGAAATCACTTCCCAAACTCCTCATTTTCATTGAGAGGTGCTTTGGAGGGTCTGATGCATTCTCCTAATTTGGCCCCATTATTTCATTTTGTGAGGTTATTTAATGTCCATGTGTCTATATTGACCTCTCATAAGCTTTTGAATATTTGAAAAGGAACATTTAAAGCAACACGACCAACATATTTACCAATATGCTGGAGAGAGTGATGAAATATAGCAGCATTTGGTTCATTCAGTATATCATCAATGATGGGTGTTATTTGTCTTGTATCAAATATCAATATCAAAACTATGTAAACTAAACTTTAAATGTGTAGCTTTTGTGTAAAATAAGTAAAAAAATAATAAAAAAAAATTATATCTTTAATACTTTTTGTGTTTTTGCAATATGAAAAAAGGAAATTAACACCCTGTAGGTTTGTCATGTACGTAAATTATAATATTTTAAACAAATAAAATATATAATTGACCCATATAACAGACAACAACATTAGAATTTTATGCTTAATTATCAAATATTCAAATTTCTTAGCTGTAATTTAATTTTAAAACAGTTTCTGAAATTATGTGTAGCTCTGAAAAATTTTAGTAAAAACTCATTTATTCTCTTTAAATTCCACTTTAATTTTCCTCACTTTACATTTATAATTTTGCCCCAATACCTTGTCCATTTTCATGGCAAGGTATTAAGTATACTACAAAATTCCTTAAAATTTTATTTTACTAGAAAGTTTTGCGATCAAACTTTAGGAAATGAAATTCTACTCATTTCCATTAAACTACTTTATTTATTTGGAAATTATTTTAATTATTTGAAAAAAGATTATCCTTAAATATACATTGAGAAATTCTATAACACTATGAATGAATTTGAAAATAACACTATAATTCTATTTTTCATTCTTAGCTTCATTTCATTTACATATTTTGACTAAATTGGTGTAATTTCTGATGAAACTAACTTGGAATTATGTATGTGCACATGTATGTATTAGCTGAATGTACCTTCTTTGCTACATTATATTTAAATCATTTTATATCTGGTTCAATGATTACACATTAACTGCATTATTATTTAATTTATAATTTACTAGGAGAAAAAGTTGTACCTAGATTTCAGGGATTTTATAAATTAAAAAGACAAACATGCAATAAAGCTGAGGTAAAATTTAAACGAGATATATAAAAACTATAAAAGTTCTACATATAAAAATGTGCAAAATAATTTAATATATAAGAATGTATACTTTACAAAAGTTTTCTGAAAACAAATCAAGTGAGTTGTATAATGCTATAAAACTCTTTTTAGTAAAGAAATTGTTAAATTTTGAAGTCTGGATTTTATTCATCCATGTTCCAATGCATTTCCAGTTAGGGAAATATTGAGAAAGTGTAAATGCCTTCACTAATGTGGTGAAAAGTAATATTTTTCAAAAATCAGAAAAAAAGTAATTTTCCTAAAAATATTTACACTGAGAAAGTAGGGGGAAAAAAAAGGGATACAATGTTGTAAGTATTTTTTTATGCTCCCAATGGTAATGCATAGATGATAGTTCTGGAAAACAACCAAATGCATCTTTCTCAAGAAAATATTACTCAGAGAAGAAAGTTACAGCAATTTAATTATATTTTTGAAATTATAGAAATTCTTGAATCATGAACTTTTTTATACTTTTAATATCTATGCATTATTGACTTGATAATGATTTTTTTTTATTTGCTAAGTTCTTTTTGAATTAAAAAGTATTAAAAACTATATGATGCATTAAAATGTAGTAATTCTCATAGAAATATTTGATTTCAGAAAGAATATAAACAATGCATCATGTTTCTTGTAGGAATAAAATATTTGACCTAGTAATTAATATATATTAAGCAGAAAAGATTGAAAATAGTTTAAAGGAACTGCAGTCAGATTTCTTGAAAATTATAAATACATTAATTTCAAACAAATTACATTAAACATGCTTGAAAAATTTAAATCATCAAGAAGTTTGTTTAATAATTTTTTTTCAGTGTCACATGTTTTCATTAGTTCATTTAATATTTATAAATAAACTGAAAGAAATTAAATTAGCTAAATAAATAACTTAACTTAATAAATTAAGGTTTATTAAGATAAACTTTACAGAATAAATAACAGCCAAAAATTAGCTAAATAAAGATTTATTTAGCTAATTTTTGGCTCTTATTTATTCTGTAAAGTTTTCCATGATGGATTAACTTAAGAATAGTATTTTTTCTTTTGCATATCTATTAGTTTAAGTTAGCAATCTCATGAACTTCATTTAACATCTAAAGAAATATTATTTTATGCATATTATGTTACATATTTAATGTAAAATTTTTACATTTTGTTTCAGTGCTATCAGATTACACTCAATACCTCAAGAAATTTTTTGAAATGAAAGAATACCCTCAACACATGTGTAAGTATTATTTTTATAATATTTGAAAACATTTTAATATTATAAATATACCTCATATTCAACTGAAATTTAATTTAATAATTAAATTTCAATTAATAATCTTTTTGATTTTAAGTAGCTTATATATTTAAAATACTTGAATTTCATAGTTGCATGATTGCATTAAATAAATGTTACAATGCAACTATGAAATTCAATTCTTTCAGGCATCTTCCATTCTGATTGGTCTAAAAAGGGTTCTTAAGATCTTCCTCTTACAGATTATTAACACCCTTTTATGTTTTTTTTAAATTAAAATCTAAAATCAAAGACAATCCTCCATAAATAATATTTGGTCTAAATGTGGTTTTATAAATTAAAGTTACATTTTCCTTGTATGCATGCAGTTTAATTCAGTTTTATACATTAAAGTTACATTTTGCTCTAAATCTTATTCATTTCTGTAGTTTAAAATGCAGCAGTTACTAGCATAAAGCTTTTGTTTGTTGGTTGATATAGCTTTCTCTCACAGTTGATGCTAAATATTTAACTTTTTTTTTCTTCAAATATTACTTCATTTAGTTTTAATTCAGTATTTGCATTAGTTTCTTTGCACTCAATGGTTATATATTTAATCTTTTTTAGTTGATTTGCAATTCAAGGGCACAAATTTTTCTGGTTTATCTTTTAGAGTCTTCAATCAAAGTTTTATTTTTATCTATAAAAACTGTTACCTGCCAAAGACGAAACTTTTGTAATTCTATTGAAAATAATTCTGTTTCTATTTGAAAATGTATTTCATATCCCTTTTCCTTGGCATAAATTAAACAATAAAATAAACAAATACACATTTTGCATTTGTGTATTTGTTTAAGGCGAATTCACTTAGATATGATTTAAATAAAAATGCAACATTCAAGATAGTTGAAAATTGAGAAGAAAAATATTGTTTTATTTGATAACTATATTTAAATCAACAAAGAGCTACTGTTTTAAAAGCAGCATTTTCTCACTTTTGGTCGAAATTGCAAAATTTATTACTCTCTTATAATTTTATGAGCATTTTGAATGATACAAAATTTTATTGGGTGTAAAGATGAAAGTTTTGGGTCTTCATAAGGTCTTAAATTTTTTATACAAAAATAAAAATTATTATTTAACTCAAAGAAGATGTCACAGAAATAAAAACAAAGAGTATAAAAAATGTTGACAATGTTTTTGTCATTTTCATTATAAAACTTTTGTAATTCTTTTGAAAATAATACTGTTTCTGTTTGATAATGTATTTCACATCTTCGTGATAAAAAAATGTTAAAAAATCTATATTTAATATAAAAATTTAGAAACATACTTGTTGTTGCACATGCCTGAGATTAGCTGAGCTAAACCAAGTCCATGAAACTGCACACCCTGAAGAATTTCAAAATCAAGATATTTGGATGCTTATCAATATTAAGAGGATGACGATGTAAATAGATGCTTAGTTGAAATCCATATAATCTTCTTTTGGTAGTAAAGAACCCAACCGTTGACTTATAAGTGTTAAAAAACAGTTTTGGTGCTCAGCAAAATTCCATAATTCTCAAGGGCAAAATTGATGTCACTCTCTAACATTCTTAAGTCAGTGCCAGATTTCCAAATAACAATATCATTAGCAAAAAAATCCCATTTCATATCCCCTAGGAATAACATACTCCATTCCTGTTAGGAAGAAGGCAAAAAGCATAGGAATCAGAACAGAACCCTTTGGATCTCCTTGATACAGTCTCAAGCATTCTGAAAAGGAGTTAATGAACTTCACTTTGATAAGTTGGTTCCTTAAAAAGTTAAAAATCCAAGTTAAAGCTTTTCCACAAATTCCAAAGACTTCATTAAGTTTTATAATTAGCAGGGCTTGAAGTTGTCCTGATATTCCTGAAACTCCTGATTTTTTAAAAAACATCCTGAAATGTCCTTATTTTTAAAAGTAAATCCTGGAATTCCTTAATTTTTTTATTGCATTCCTTTGAAAATTTAATTTTAATTAATAATTTTATATTTTTCAGTAGTAAATTTTTCTTTTAGTGGAATATATTTTTTTCAACTGCTCTCTATGTAACAAGAAAGGGAAACCTTTCTCCCTTTTTTTTTCCTTTCAAATAGGAAATAGAGTTGCCAAACATTCATCTCAGCTTCATTTTCAGCCATTGGTCATGAATGTCTAATGCCACAAAAGTTTAGGTTTGAGTTTTACCATTAAATTCTATTTTTAGCATTTACAGACAAAACATTCTATTTTTAGTTGTGCACAACTATTTACAATGACTGCGAAATTGTGAGAATTATTCTTCTACGCTTATGCGCATGTGTGAAGAAATGCTTATAATGCCATTTTAAATTATTTTGATCATTGTTTTGAAGAACGTTTATTAGCAAGTTTAGAATTTATTTTTTGAAAACAATTCATTTTCTTTTAAAAACGCCGAAGAAAACGAAATTTTCCAATAAATGGTTGGAACTGCAAGATGGGAATAAATGCCTAATTAAGACATGGTACCAACGTGTTGACAATGTTCATTCTGTGGAGTGCTTCATAAGGAAAAGCAAATTCAGTATTTCAACTATGGTTTAAGACAAGTGCTTGCTCATGATGGATTAAAACACAAAAAAACTGTGTACTGTTGCAAGAATCAAACACTATTTACTATCAAGTCATCAATTTCATCTAAATCTTCATCATTGACTGTAGAAGTGAATAACAAATTATGGCTTCCCAAAATGACATCAGAAAAAACAATTAAAGCTGAAACCAATTTTACTTTTGGTTTATGGTTGGAATTAAAAATAACCATTTATTTTCATCTTTGAATGATTGAGCTAACATTTACATAAAATGTTTTGATCATTCCTCCATAGCAAAAGATCTCATTTGATAAAAAAAGAAGTCCATATATCTGACAAAAAAGTCAGGTATATGACTAATTTTAGACTAGCTCTATATTTCAAAACTCTTTTGTTTTAAGGTATTGGCACTTCATATTTTGTTTTACTTTTCGATGAAGCTACTGCAAAGCAAAGAAACAGTTGGATATTTATATCTCATATTGGTCTGATAAACAAGGAAAATATGTCATTTTTTAACTCGAATCTCATTTTTTAGTTTATGCTGAAGCCAATAAAATTGTAAAACTTTTATTGAAAATAATGGTTTGAATTTAGAAAAATTAATACTGTCGTCAATGGATGGAACAAGAGTTAATTTAGCTGTTTTAAAGCAAATAAATAGTGAATTGAGTAAGCAAAGCTATTACTAATTTATTGTAATATTGATGGATTTGCTGAAGGTATTAATTAATTTTTCAAACTATCTCCTGCAAGAAGGGAACATTATCATTCTTTACAGTTGAAAATACTGGAATAAACCTTAGCTAGACATAGCTTCCTAAAACATGTTTGTCATTATTGAATTTAAACTCCCAACCAGAAAGAGTTTTTCGACTAACAATTCTGTTGTGACAAAGGAGAGAGCTTCTTTATCGGAATTAACAGTTCAAAGTTTACATATTTGTCATGATGTTATTCAAATGCATGGTAATTCTGTTTTCTCCATTCCATATATCAAAGAAATGATGCATTGTATTCTGAAATCTTATGCAGAGTATGCATTGTATATGGAATAATCAAAGATGCAACACAATTAGAGAAGAAAAGAAAGGCTAAGGAAGATATAGAAGCTACTTGTGTAAAAATTTTTAAACAATTACACCTGTTAGAAACAATTAATGAACTTGAGAAAGAAAAGAAAAATTGCTTGATAATCAGTGTGCCGCACAAAATCTTTTGAATGATGCAACCAAAAAAATAGCATGTGCTATTTGTGATGATAATATGAGTGATGTGAAAGTTGGACAAATGATGCTATCTACTGCTAATGCAGAGATTGTATTTGTGAATGATAAGTTGAAAAAGTGCAGTATTAAATTATCCAAATTAAATGCTTATGCATCCAATTGAATTACATGCTTATGCATCCAATCATAAAAAATGAACATTATTGAATTATACATAAATTTATTGTAATTTAAAGCAGTTATCATGTAATTTATTAATTTTCAGAAAATGTTCAGTGTAATAAGTTTACTTTCAGTATCATTTTTCATATTGTTGTATTAAAAAACTTAATAATTAAATTAATGTTCCTTTTTAAAATGTGTTATATTCATAATACAGAAATTAATATGTAAAAGTATGGTTTTGTTTAATTATTGAAATATGTCCTGATATTTCTTTAAAATATTGTCCCTAAAAGAAATTCTGTACTTCTACCCCTGAATTAGTTTTTGACACCATACTTTGTCAAAAGCCTTGGATAAATCAAGAAAGGCAGCCATGGTGTAATATATAAGCTACATGTTATGGTCATCTCTGATGTTCTGGCAGAAATATAGCACATGATTTGTCAGGCTGTGTCCCTCTCTTAATCCATATTGATCCTTTGAACATTTATTTGAATTACCACTCCTTGTTGTGGTAATTCAAGTAAAAGATAAGTCTTTTTAAGATAATCTTTTTTCATAACTTTACAGGGTATGCAAGAGAGGGCAATTGGTCTTAAACTTTCCAGAGAATTGATATTTTGGGAGAGATTTCTGATAGGAATAATATTTGCTTTTCTCCAATTACTGGGAGGCTTCCCTGTCTTCCAAGAAACATTTATAATATACAGAAGCCTTTGTCTCCCTCTTTGGTCCAATTTGCTTAACATTTGTCCATGGATACCATCATGGCTGGGAGATTTATTTAAGTTCATTTCTGAAATTGCAGCTTCTTACTTCTGGATAGTAAAGTCCTTGTTGAAGATAGGTATTCCATCTTATGAGCTGCTATGATAGCCATGCATAATATTACTAGTCTTGATTTTAACAACTTTGTTGCTGCAAGTAAAATTAATTATACTTACATTTTGAAAATGCATGCTCTAAATGTTGGAAGTGTTGCTTAAGACGAAGGACAAGCTGCTATCTTTATTCTCAATTGTGTTACAGTTTTCAATTTGAGGTTGATCTTTACTTATATTTTTCATCAACTTCCACAATATACTATTGAATGATCTTTACCACAAAGTTCATTCCATTTATTTCTCTTAATTAATTTGCATATACAACCTTTTCAGTTTTGCATCAACTTTACTTAATTTGACTCTTACTAAATTGCAGTTGTTGCCTTTTAGTACTTACACAAGTTTTCTTCTCTCTTCCAGCACAGACTGGAGAGAGGTTGATTTATTGATTAGGTAGGGCTTTTTTGTTTTCACTTTACCTCGAGGAATGTTTCACCTTTGGCAACTTTTAATTATTATCTTTTTTAAAGTGAGCCAGTGTCAAGATTATCAATAATCGGATTTTTATCAATTTTACCAGCAATAAAGTTTGTGAAGAATTGCCAGTTTGTCTGTTTAAAGTTCCAGTATTTTTCATTATTGGTGTAAACTGAATGACTTCTAGTTAGTTCTATCAAAATTGGAAGGTGGTCACTTCCTATATTTTCCAAAGCACTACATTTGCAAGGAAGAGCAGGTTCAGGTCTAACAAAAGAAATATCAAGAGACTCTTTGGAGTTATAGCTATATGAGTAATCAGTAGGGGTACCATCATTAGGAATCATGAAGCCTTTGTCATCAATCATGTTGAATAATTTATTTTCTCTTGAGTTTGTACTAATCAAACTTCAAACTGTGTGTTTAGCATTAATGTCTCCCATGCATATGGTACCAGTAGCGAAATGATCTTGTAGATCATTGGGTCAAGCGGATGGTACATGTTCAGTGTCTTATTTCTCCAAGTAATCCTAATACTTTGAATCTCGAGACTAGTGTCATCTATAAGGCTAGTATTGATATTAATACTCTGATATCCAGTGGCGTTGTGCTAATTTTTTTTTACCGGAGCGCGTATATATAATTATATAGACAGGGCCGATCCTGGGTAGGCGGCTGCTCTGTGCAGTCTCATGTCCCAAATTTAACGACGGGGGGGGGGGGTGATTTTTCATGATATTCCTGGCGGCGACGTTTTTTTTTTTTTTTTTAATTTTTTTTATAGGTCTCATGTCCCAAATTTGATTATGGGGGAAGGGGAGATTTCCCCCAATTTTCGCCTGTCGCCAGGATCGGCTATGTATATAGCATAAAAAGGAAAGGAAATGAAAATCATTACGAAACCCATTTTGTGTATATATATATATGTGTGTGTGTGTGTGTTTATTACAATAATAGAAACTTTAATAAAAATTTGTTAACAAATTATAAAATATGCATAGTAGATACTCAAACAATGTTGCATAAATATTTTTAACAATACATGAAAACACTAATGGTTTTTATAAAATATTCCAAATAGGATTATTTTCAGGATCTTGTGGTTGAATTTTCCTTGTTTTGTTATCATCTGCTCAACGATGAGACCTTAACCAATTTTTACATAAATCATCTGGTTTAAATAATTGTTGTGGTGGGCCATTCAATTTTATAAAAAGATTTGCTAGATTTTCAATTAATATTCTATTTCTTTGTTCATTTAAAATAATATTCATATTACTGAATCCGCGCTCACACTCTGCCGAACTGCAAGTTACAATATTTATGTATTGAATTAAGATTTCTACATCTTCAGGAATTACTTTGCCTCCAGTATCAATATAATCTCTAAACGCATTGATATATCGCATCGGTGATGTTAAATTAAATCTGGTGCATAATGACTGGATTTCATTTTCTCCATAGCCAATTTCAATATCTGCGGGCTACTTCGTTGGATCTAATACTCGAAACTCACTTATCAAATCATTTTCTGTATGTAGTCTTCTAGTTATATTATTAATGGGACTTACAAGGAATTGATTTCTGTTAATAGTAATTTTTTTATTATTTATTAATGTTCCTAATTTCATCTCTTGAACAGCCTCTGATGATTCTATGAGTTTGTTCCTTTTTTAACGTCTTTTAGTGATTCCAAATAGCGAATAGTTCGACGGATTAGTTTGTCCGTATATACTATCGTTACACTTCTGTTCTGTAATGCTTCAGACAAGATGGAAAGTTCATACAAAACGTCATACATTAATACCAAGTTAATTATAAACTTTTTAGACATGAAATATTTTTTTAGACCAATGTATACACTCTGATTAGTTTTTGAACGAGTTTCATCAGTTGCGGCTTGATGAAAATGTTCAGCAAGAGATTTTAAATTTTGTCAAACTGCATTGTTGTTGTTGTCGTGTGCCAGCCAGGCCGGTAATATGGGGTGTGCTGCTCCACTTTTTCAACTGAACCATATTTGGTGTGGAGTTTGACTTCCTCAATACACACATGCCATAGATACCCGTTTATAGGGTAGGCAACCATTCACACACAAAGAAAGGAAAAAGACAAGAAAAAGAGAGAGAGAAAATACATCCATGCCAGATCCAGGATTCGAACCCAGGTCCCACCCATCTGTAGTCAGGTACGCTAACCACTAGACAGGTTGGGCGGCGCCAAACTGCATTAACAGTTCTGAATGAACTAGCTATCCACCTTATTCCTAAAACACATCCTATTTTTTTAATTTCTTCTCTCAAATTTTCCGCGCATGATTCTACTTCGCGTTGATTTTTAGGAGATTAATGATAAATGGTATATAATTTATCCATAAGTATGTGAAAATGGTTAATACCATTTATTTCCATGACAGCATCGTTAACAGAGCTCCAGACGATCATTTAAACAGATTATTTTAATTAAATTTCTTTTATTAATTTATTAAATTTCCAAAAAACACAAGATTATTTTTGGAAATTTATTCAGTAATTTTGTAGCTACTCCTGACCTTTTTCCTAACATTACACTTGCTCCGTAACTGGTAAATGCAATTAAATTTTGTTTCAAATAATTCTCGTCGAAGCCATATTTTTCCAAATTATTTATAAGGGGTATTCTGTTATGGTGGATGTTGTTTGATCAGACAATTCTATTAAATCAAAAAAAAAAATAATAATAATAATAATAAATAAATAAAAAAAAATAAATAAAATAAAAATAATCGTTGTTCGCTGATTTTATTTATTTCGAATTTTCAAACTAAAATTAAAGTAGATTTTTTACTTAATGTTGTAGATTCATCAATGAGAATCGAAATCTTTCCATTTGTTTTAATATCTGAACAAATTCTTAATTTCATATTTTTGGATATGTGATTAATTATATTTGTGCGAGTATATCTGGACCGTAAACCAGGTGCCAAAATTGTTCTATCTAATTCTTGCAATTGCAATAAATTATAATAATCCGAATATGGTCTGTCGTGTTTGGCTAAATAATAAGCAGTTTTAAATACTAAAGACGTGTTCTTAATAGACGCCTTATTTAAATTGTCTATTGGCTGATGCTGTTCGCTGTTTAAAATTTTTTTCTGAATTAATGTGCACTGTTGTTTTCGCATGTTGAAAAATTTTTTTTCTTAATGACGTTAACTGCGATTTTTTTATCTTTTCCGTAGTAAGAAACGGATGTGGAAGTCCATTCCTTTGAAATATTTACACCACAGGTTTTAGATACCCCAAAGTGCTTTATTTTGTTACAAAAAGAGCAACCTAATTTTCCAGATTCGGAAAGTAACCAAGGAAACTGTCTTTTCTTTTCTAACCTCATTTTCGCACTCCAAATATTAGGCAACAAGTCTTCGTCAGAATCGTTATCATTATAAGTACTTGTTGACGTTGATGCTATGGCTGCAAGTTCAACAGATTCCAGTTGATGAGCGTCGAAGTTGGTGTTGGATACTTGGCTCAATGTTGCATTTTCCTGGGTTATTGACTCATCTTCGCTGCTAGTTTTCAATTTCTTTTTAAAAAAATCGGTGATGCTACTGTTTTTTCTTTTTTCACTCATGTTAAAATTATTAATAAAATAAATACTATTATTTAATAGGAAAAAAAGGATATTTTTTATTAATAATGAAAATGAAATATACTTACACTTATTAGATTAGAGATTATAGAAAAATGCAACTACTACATACATATATGTAGTGCGCACGTAATCTTGTAGCAAGAGGTTCTTAGAAATATGCGAAATTGACACTAAGGCAAGCCGCAGATTGAGGCGACAGCAGACAGGCAGCATGACGTCGCGCCGTCATGCTGCCTGTCTGCTGTCGCCTCAATGGCGATATCAATGTGGATAGTTGTTTCCAAATTTTCCAAAAAAAGTTTCTAAATTTTAAAAAAGTTACAAATTAAAATAATCTTGTAAAATTAATTTAAATAAATATTAGAATTAAGCGTGTATTTGACTCCATTTTAGACATGGACATAATTTAAAAGAAATTAGTATAAATTTAATGATGTGTTAATCATATTACAATATTAATAAATTGGATTGAAAAAAATGTACCTTTGTTTTTAAGGTAGAGTGAATAACATTCAATAGAAATCGGTTGAGTTTTGAAATAATAATCCCAAATTTCTTAAGTTTTATATCGTGCCTATTGAGATAATTTTATATTTCAAATGCGAGACACCAAACTTTAAATATTTAATGAAACGTCAACGCTTTAACCACATAGTTTTCAAGCAATCACAGAAATGGAAGATACCTGCTCAGATGTATTGCACATGCATGAGATCTTTCTGCCGTCGCTTCAGTATGTGGTACTTTTCAACATGTCTCTCGCTGACAGCAACGCGGCCGGAAAGCGATAGGTGCGCGTTGGAGGCATGCTGCCTGCCTAACACTTTTTAATCAACACTTTGACTTAGGTAGTGTGCATAGAATATTTTGCTAACAGTAGTACTTATTAATCTTTTTATTACATTGTATTGGTTTGGGTTTAGTTCAAACCTTTGTTTATAATAATACATATAAAAATTCGCCTAAAATAAGAAAAAAAAAATCTGCAATTCTTTTTAATTTTTATTTCAATATGTCAGCCAATTCTTGTTATCAGAAATCATCTTTAGTTCTGGAATGCGCTCCTGTCCAAAAAGGAAGTACCGGAACGACGTTCCGGAGTGTTCCGGCTCGACAACACCACTGCTGATATCTAATGTCTCTAATGAGAAAGACAAGGCCATACTGATTCTTTATAGTAGACCAAAAAATATTATAGCCTTTAGATTTTAGAGAGGTACTGATCTTTAATTTAGTTTCCTGTAAAGCAATAATCAGAACTTCATGAATTTCAGCAGTATCCAAAGCCTGGTCAAGTTTGACTCTGGTTCCATTTGTTGAAATACCATTTATATTTAGTTGGAAAATTTTTAAGGTTTTTGAAGACAGTAATTTATTTTTCGAAGCAGGATCTCTGCCTAAATCAGCTGTGCAAATCTTTTTTGGTTTTGTGAAGTCCAAAGCAGCATGAGAGAGTATGAATTATTCATTGATTGAAATATTGGGCAGTTTCTGTGTCCTAAGACTGGAGCAGCAAAGGTAGAAGTCTGACTCAACTCTAATGCTTGTAGACCTTAACTGGGCATAATGGAATGGCCTTCATGCTTCGGGTGACCCTAACCAGAAGCTAGATTCCAGATATATTTCACCCATTCCGTTCAGTGACACCCCCTTGCCACGATGAGGCAGTCTACAGGATTTGAGTGAGAGAAACATAATAACTGTACTAATAATGATATAATTGACCAAATTTGTAATGTTTTTAAATAATATTGTCTACTTCCATAAAAATATTTTTTATTTAAGAATATACTCATGATGTAATGTGGTAGACAATTGTTTTTTATGATTAGATTATTTCTATTATTTGGAGAATTTATTTTTCAATTTTAGCTGTAAAAATACACTTTTCACACTTTAGGGCTTATTTACTTTTCTTCAAAACATTTTGATTTATGTCTATTTTAGAGAATTTCATAATTTACGTCTGTAAATGATTAGACTTGCAGCTGAAAAATTAACATATAAATCTGTAATTAGCTTTAGGATGTTGATAATTATTAATACTGATTGTATTTATAATTATAAGCATTCAAAAACCAGAAAGCAGCTTTGTTTTCTTTTCCATTTTTTATATTTAAAAAATAACAATTTAATTTTTAGAATAAATACAGTTATGTTTTGAATTCTTTTCCAATTTTATTTAAAAAAAATAGATATTCCATTTAAATATGAATTTGTTATCTTAATTTTGCCTGCGAATAATGTAAACTCTTTATGAATGCATAATTATACTAGTTAAATGTTTATACTTGCTAAATGTTATTTTCTGTTATTTAATGAAATTCATAAATATTTGTAATTAAAAGTGCAAAAATCAATTTTGGAGTATTGATTAGAAAATTAATGTAAGTTACTTAACAAAAAATTATTTTTTTCAATAAAAATTTAGATTTTTTATTATTTTTCTGGAGGATTCTTATTAAAAAATTGGAAAAGTTTTTAAATCATCCTAACAAGTTTTTGTTTTAATTCAACAATATGTTTATTCATAAGCTTTAAGTTTAGTAAAGTAATTAATTTTATGAATACTTTCAAGACTAAATCTTTTATATGTGTAACATTTGTAATTAGAATCACTCAAAAAATTAAAAAGATGGATACATACATTACATTAGAATTTAATTTCAGGGAACTAATCATGAATTATATTTTAAAAATAAAATATCTCATGATTCTGTGTAGAACAATGTGCCTTCTGCTTATTAATTCTGTGTATTTTTATTTTTCCAGTTTTATAATATCAATAGTTCAATTATGCACCACAATTTTCTCTAATTTAGAATAGTGGTTCTTATAGAATATTATTTATCTTGCAATGCTATATACTAGCCTTATCTCATTAAATGCCAGGCTTCTACAAAAAACTCACTATTAGGCTTGGCAACTGAATGGTTAACTTTCTATTGAAGCCTTTAGTGCAGCATCTTTTGGATTCCATTCACACCTCCAGCAAGGTTGTTTACAGTTATTTGGAATTCACCTAAAAGTATAGATTCCAGTGTAATTATACCTCAAGTTTAAAAAATAATGATTATTTTTTTTACATGAGGATTATTTTTACACGAGGATTAAAAATAATGATTATTATTTTTATTGTGAACTCAAAATCATTACAAGTCTTCTCTTATTAATGCAAGGATTTGAAATTAAAATTATCTGTATTAATCTTTAACACAAACTCTAAGGAGATGAGCTATCAATATTGTGTTGCTAGTTAAACTAAATTTTCCCCGAAGAAGTTATAAATACTTACCTTAATTATAGTTAAAAGTAATTATTGGCTTACAAAACAATAATTTTAAAAAATAGACACTTGGTTTGCTAACATTAAGTTAAAAAAGCATAAATCTATGCTTTAAAATTATGAAATTAAGAGATTAAAAATAAAGTTGTTGAATATTCTGAAAGTATTATGAAGCTTGATGGGAAATATGTTAGACACTGAGATGATATTTTTGAGGTATTACAATATTTTAACATTTATAGGCTTAAAAGTAGTCTCTACTAAAGTCACTGTTATTATATAAAATTGCTATGATCTGCCTATCACAATCGATAGTCACAACCATTATTAATGATTTTTTAAATGTTATTTATTTATGTATTTAAAATTAAAGAATATTACTATTTCTAAAAATGCTAGTTAAGAAAACTAGACTTTGTTGATCATACAATGAAAAATTCTTTTATGGAAACTCACCAAGAAGTTCTATATTAGAGACAAAATTAAATCCTTACACACAAAAAATGATGTTCATTAACTGTTAAATGAATCAGTCATTTAATTGCTCCCTGCACCTTTTTTTTAAAAGTTACCAAAGTTGATTTTGAAATCTTACTTGATCCAAATGTTAAGCTAATTGTTAGCAAAATTTTGTAGATTTCATTTATAATTTAATTTAAGATTTCATTAGTTAAAAATGTATGTTATGACAAGATGTTTAATTAATATTTGCTGGTTGAATCCACTAAACAAAGTAAACTGCTTCATAGTTTTGTATTATCATCAAATGGCAAGATTGAAATCCAGATTTATATCCTTTTTTCACGTGACATCAGTGAAACTACTTTGTATCCTATAAAACATTTAATATCCAGTTTTCCTCATTACAGTATTCTCTGTTTGGGTCAGGTACAGAATACTATTTTTTGAGGCACAAAAGTGATAATTGTTCCCATCAGGTTATTGTAGTTTTATGATGTAAATAGTTGGATGATGACTTCTAAAGAATCAATATGCTTATGAAATAGAAAAATATAATATATTATCAAAATATGAGAAAATCAAATCAGAGCAAAATCTAATTTTGCTTATTTCTGTTTTACTTGACTTTATAATGTTTGATTATTTACACCGTAGATAAATAATGAAGTTTATTTTTTAAAACTCATAAAATATGTTTTCTAAAAAGAGAAATATTCTTATTTAACTTTGTAATTGCTGTTTTATTATACATGTGGTTTAAGTGCTATTGTAATTTTTCAAATGTATGTAATTTTTTAAAATATTAATGTTATTTTTTGGACCATTTTATGTATCAGGGACTGAATAATTTAGTAAAATTATTTTCATACTAGATTTTCTTTTATTGTTCAAATTATCGATTTTTTTATTTTGTATAACTTCATGATGGAAATAAAAACTGAACGAAAACTTTAAATTTGAAGCTACCGACTAAGTTTAATTTGATACTTATTTCTTTTCCTAAGAAGCTAATATATATTGGGTTGAGTAAAAAGTATATTATTTTATTTATTTTTTGTGCAACAGATAGCAGTAGTGCAGTTTCTGAAATGCTTAAAACATTTTCAATAATAATTGTTATATCCTTGATAGTCAATAGTTTAAAATTCACTGTAAAGAACAAAGTTTGCAATTGTGTTTCAGTCATATAGTAGCACAATGAATGCAGCAGAATAACAATATATTTTTTGTCTTGTTTGAATAAACATGTCACCCAGAAATATCTGGATCTAGTCAATCATAGAGGAGTAATACTCCATCACAATAATGTGCACCCACAAACATCCTTGGTAACTCACCAAAAACATAAAATAGAGATGGAATGTGTTGCCTTGCAAACCATACTTTCCAGAGCTTCAGTCTTCCACTTGTTTTGTTCGCTTCAAAACTTTTCAATTTTTTATGAACTAATGATATGTTTATATGAGGCTATAAATCAATACCTTGTTCAGTTTTTCACTACTGAGAACAGGTTTTTAGGCTGGAAAATATTCTCTCAATTAGGGTAAAAGGTCATCAAATAAAAGGAAACATATCTTTGATTGACTATGTAATCTTTGATTGTAGGTTAATATGACTTCACAACATTTAGGGGAAAATAAATGCAAGACCATTTTACTCCTATCAATCAATCAATATATCTATCTATCTTATCTTATCCTTTTGTTTTCTAGATAAGCATTCTTTGAAAAAGTTGCAACAATCTCGCAAATTTTTTTTTTTTTTTAAACAGAATTTTTTATTTTTTAAGTGATATGTCCCAAAAAAAATTAAGGAAAATATAAGATGGTGGTTACTCATATAAGAACTTTTGTAATATTGTTAGGTTGATTCTTATACAAAATAAGTTGAAAATATATAAGTAACTGAGATGGATCAACTGTGATGGATGGTGTTGTAATCAACTGTTTGATACACCTTCTGTCTTATTGAGTTCTACATACTTTTGTTTCTCACTCATAATAAACATATCATTTGAGTCTATCTATTTGCCAATAATTTATATTTGATTACATTTTTGGAAATAGAAAATAGAAGACATCCAAAGTAAATGTAATTTGGATTGACAATTATAAAGTTATTTCAGGATACAAATATTTTGTCTCATACAATTTCTTTGTTACAGTTAGTTGTTTGGGAAATGCATGATGGTGAATATTATCTGAAATGAATTTGTATGGTTCTTATGGCACATGTGACATAGATTTATTAAAAGTAAATAATGATTTTAGATATATTGATATCTGAATTCTCTTTTTATTTCAAGTAACTGGGGATTTGTTGAATGATTTTGTATGTATTCTATTATAAAAACTTTCTATTGAATATTTTTCCTGTATTTAATATTAGTAATTTTTAAGCAATTATAAAAATTTTTTAGACTTTTTTTATTGGATTTATAATGAAAATTGTTACTAAAACTAAATTTGTAAATGAATTTCACTTGAAATTTAAAATATTTAAATACTTAATGAATTTAAATGTTTTAGAAAAAAAATCAGAACTTACAAATTTTTATCAAGAAAAATACTTCAATTGATATTTTGTTGTAATCCCATAAGTGAGCTAACTCTTGATGAATGTGCTTTCTTCTAGAATCTGTTTCTTCATTCCAGATGAGATTTTATTTATTTGATTGAAGATAGTTAGGAACTATAGTAGTTTTATTGATGTAATATAATCACAAATATGATGCATCTCAATCAAATCAGTCTTAAAATAAGATTTTATGTGTCAATCATTTTTGTAGTATAAATTTATTTATTTTAAAATCAATTATGTCAGTGATTCTGTTTACATCTGAAAATCAACCAAAGAAAATGCTTCTCTTTTCCAATACTGAGAATTAGAATTTGAATTAATTGCTTCTGTGTGTTATGGAAAAGATAATTAAAAAATAATAATTTGTTTTATCTGCCTTAATTGATAATCTAATTTATATTAGCAGTATTATATTTTCTATGTATATAGTTTTATTTATTTAATATTATAATTTTATTGATATTGTTCAATTACTCAATTCCATCATTTTCCTGACTATAACTTGATTAAGTGTCATCTGATTGTATAGGAACAGCATAAAATTTAAGGATTAATAAGTATCAAATTTTTATGTTGATCCCATATCTATCTGGCAAAATGAATCAGGAATTATTTTCTCTTTATCTCCTGAAAAGTATTTTTAAATTATTTTTACTTTTGTGACTATTCTCTTTTCAATAAATGAAAATAATTTATTTTTAGAAGCATTTTGTTTGAAATCAGAAATTTCTCCAAAGAAAATTTCATTTGTTAAATTTGAAATAGTACATTAATTATTGATATTAATTGATTAATTTACTTAAAATTTTGTTCTTTTCTTTTAATAGATACATTAAAGATCAATTTAATTACCATTCTTGAAGATCTACAGATTCTTATTCGTGTCAAATGTGACAGATTAATAAATGCATTTTTCAATCTTATTGTGACTGGCTTATATGTTTGTCATGACTATTGTTCTTCAAAGAAATTATATGAAGTTTTAAGCTTACTAAAAGATGATGTGAGTAATATTAATTAAATAATGATTTCTTATTATTACTCTTTATTTTTGTTGATTTCTGATATGATATTTTTCATCTATTAAAATACCATATTTATGCATGCTGTTTTAAGTGATAAATACATAATGTAGGTCATATATGTGCTGTATAAATTATTTATTTGTATTACTATGTAGATAATTTATTTGTATTACTAATGTTTTTAAAAACTACTGAAAAGGTAATTAGAATAAATTGATAATATTTAAAATGAACTATTTTCTTGATGAGTGCATATATATTTACACACATAAACACTTTTACTCAAGTGCTAGAGACTGATATACTTACCTGAACAATCTATGTGCTTTGAACATGTTGATGTTCCAATTTTGAAATCCACAGCAATTCTAAGAAATGTTGCAGGGCTATTTATCTATGAATTCTTATTTCTGAATAGAAGTATCTATTCAAGAATTCAAATCTGTTGTTGATGATCCTGTTTTTCCAATATATTTTTCTAAATAGCTGATATTCATGGTACATTTGTGTTCCTATGCAAAATTTCAAATTTCATCAGTTCTCTAACTTTTTAACTTCTGTTCTCCAACTTCTCTAAAAAAATGCAACATTTCTCATGTACCAAATATAATGGCATACTCTAAATTATCAAAATCTTGATAATCTGTCATTGTAGTTGCAATAATCAATTTAACAGTTTGCCAAATTTCTGTTGTTATATAAGAACTGTATTACATTGAATCATATCAATTGCATACCTCTATTATTTGTATGTGCATACCTGTACTAGTTTTCCTGCCTTAGAATGTCATGTCTCTATGTATGTATGGGTATGTGTGTTTTATTTAAAAGTCTTTTATTTTCAATTTTCCCCCTCTTTTGAATTAATGTTAATTTTTCATTCATAGATGAAAGTAATAATTTATTTGTGTATAGTTTATTCTTTAGAATCTTTATATGAATAATTTTACACCACAGTCTCTTTGTCCCCTTTTCTCCTAATTAGAAGGGACAAGTTTTTGTTTCTATCATTTCTTAATATTATTTAAAAAATTTTCTTATTTTCATTTATCAGATTTTTATTACTCTAACTGTTTTTCTTTGTTTCCTAAGGGATTCATCTTCTTTTTGAAAAAGCATTTTCTAATTTCTTAAAAATCTTTTCTGATTTGAGCATTTCTAGTTACAATATTTTTTTCACTTATTCTGTTAAAAAATATCTTATATGTTATTTAATTAATTTAGTTAAATTTTAGTTTTTGCTTTTATCAAAAATTATATTTAAATACTAGAGAGTATTGAAAATTTGTTTAAAATTGTAATTATCAGCTTTTGACAATTTATAATAGTTCAAACCAATTTTTTATGCTTCTTCAAGATATAATATTAGTATGTTAAATATATGTATTGTTTTCCCTTTTATTATAAAAGCAGAATTGTAGAAATAGATTTAATAATGCTTAATTTTTCATTGTTTCTTGTTTATTTAAAGAAACATATTGTAATTTAGCTATAAAATAATTTTCATAATTGCTTTTTTTATATTAAAGTTGTTTTTCAGGAACTACTACATTTTACAATGGATTTTTATGAACCAAGTTATGACTGTGTTTATGCAGAGTTAAAAAGATTTGTATATTTAAAGACATTAAGTTTAACCTACATTGGAGGATTCGCACGTGATCCTGAATTGCTTGAAAATGTTGCAAACGTCATAAATTATTTGCATCACCTTACTCAAATAAATCTTCGGGGAACTACTTTAACAGGAATATTACAAAAATTACTCTGCCATAACTGCACCAAAAAGTATTCATCCGTTGAAAATGTCACAATAAAAAATTTAAACTGTTGTCTTATTCATCGTGGGAATCTGAAATTTCTAGATGTTTCTGCTTGTGGTCTCACAGAGAAAGATCTTTCATGTTTATGGGAATTTTCTGTCACTAAAAGCCTGAAATATTTGAATTTAGGGCTCAATGTTTTTGACATTTCAAGGTAAGAAAAATTTATATTAAAAGGTATGGTTTTTATTTAAGAATCAGAAAATTAGATTTTTGACAAATCTTACGAGTCATCTTTTACAAATGCTCTTGATTTTAATTTCTGCTATATTTATGAATTAACTAAAAATAATGCATTATTAAATTTATTTATCATTTTATTATGTACATAAGTCAGAATTCAAAAGTACTATGGTATTGACATATAATTATATATTTTGTGAATTGATACTATTTTCTGAAATAAATTTCTCATGGAATTAACATATTACCAAAAAGTTAATTTGGATTTGCAGACACTTGAAGTTATTGCAATTATAACAGAATGGTTGAACTATTATAATATGTATTTTACTTCTAGCATATAGCATTTTTTGGTGATAGAATTAATTTTATCAAAGTAGTATTTTTTATTTCTTGCTGAAGTTTAAAGTAAATATATTTTATATTAACAAATTAAAAGCTGTCAAGCTGAACATCTACCCTAAAAAAATTAAAAATATATCCTATCTGACAATATATCTTTTATGTTGATATTATTTGCTATAGTTAAAATGATTACTTCAAATCTGTTTTTCTGTAATTTAAAAAATGCTGCTAGTTGATGTTTGAAAATTCCTTTCATTAAAGTTTGTACTGCTTCTAGGAACTTCTGAAAATAGTTTTTTTTCAAGGGACCTTGAAACTTTTCAAATTGTGTATTAACTCATGAAAAATAGAGTAACTCCTAGAAATTTTGAAATTCTTTTTTTAAACATTTATTCATAATAAAATGCTATTAAATTTATTATTTTTTTCCTTTAATTTATCTGTTTGTTTGAAATTTTCAATGAAATTGACCAAAAAGAATTAAAATGTTACCAAAATTGTGCTTAGTTATCAATTAAAATGATTTGGTCTTACTATGTACAGCTTATGATTGAATTAAAAGAGTTTTGTCCTTGCAGTAAATTTTATGATATTACCGGATTGTTTAAAAAATGTGATAGCTTCTCTCAACTTTCTTGAACGTGATTAGTTAGTGTGCATCTGAAATGTATTTATATATGTGTATGTCTAAAGTACATAAAAGATAAATCAATGATTATATATATATATTAACAGACACTCATTAAATGGTTTTGTCCTAAATAGAGTTGATTTCTATATTAAAATCGATCTCTATGCATTTTTAATTTAGTTTAATTCTGTTTTGATATTAAATTTACTAAGTATAACTCTGTTTTACTGTTATAATGAAACCATTTTAAGAGTGAACAAACCGCTGTGAAAAATGGAAGTGATTACCTGTTCTTTCTTGACTAACTGTTCAATCATCATCACTAAATCGTCATTGGTGGCAAAGGGGTCAATATAAAGCAGCATTTCCCAACCTGTAGAATCTGTATCATTGGGGTACACAGGTTGCTAATTAGTGATACAGGAATAATAATTAAAATTATAGAGTTACAGGAATAATAAGTAATAGCAGACATAAAAATAAAAATAATTAAAACATCATGGAAAAATTTTTTCTATAATCATAAAAATTATTTCAATTAATGTTATTCAGTAAAGTTGTTAATATGTGCAGTCAGTGATCACAAAAATACGACAATTAATATAATCTTTTTTTGGAGTGCGCTTTTAAGTTTAGCCGTTAATCATCAGTAATTTGGAATGTTTCTGTCAACTCTTGCAATGGTGCTGTTGTCTCCTTTCACTTCACCCAACAGCTTTCAATAGGCAAGTTATTGTTTGTGATTGAATAGTCTTTGTATATTAAAATTCATTGATCTTCATGTTGTTTAACTTTTTCAATAATCCATGGCTCAGTGGTTAAGAATTGGTATGTTCCAAAATCTCAAGCAATTCAAGAATAATGATGCTTTGTTGAGTTCTGTAAATACTGGTCTGAATTTGCTGCAAAATGTTAAAATCATGCAGTTTTCAGTTATTCAAAATGCCATTAAGAAAAATATTTTATGAATATATAAATGGATTTTCTTATATTGGAGACAAAGACTTTCCTAAGTCCAAATGTTTAGTGTACAGGATAGTGCTGTCAAATAGATACATGAAGTCTATGTTTATTTTACAGCATTTACATGCAAATATAAATTACCAGTTCAAATAGTGTGATTTTTAAAGGTTGAAAGCATAAATCATCTTGCATTCTATCTGCTAATAAAGATAATGAATTTTCAGTAGATGCTAGTCATCATATCAGCTAACATTTTGTCAAATATGGTTATAGTCATCAAATACCCCCCCCCCCCCCAAAAAAAAAATTAATTTTACAATATATAAAATGACAAAAATATATGTATATTAAAAAATTATTCACAATCATTTTTCAAACCATACATAATCGAGAAGAATTCATGATATGTCTGAAAATATAGATGAAACATTGTTTGGGATAATAAAAAAGGTAAAAAATGTTTCAATTGAAGTAGATGAAATCATAGATGTAACAATGACTTACCACTTGTTTTTGCTAGATGCATGAAAGGTATTGATTTTGAGAAGAGTCTACTTTTTCATTTCTACCCCACATAACAGGTGAAATATTTAAATTTATAATTATATTGTATATTTAAAAGTATTAGTTGTTCAAACTTGTGGATTATGTATTGGTGTGGCCAAGTCAATGTCAAATTTATGTATTCATCTCAAACACAACTTAAATGCAGCTTCTAATGTAATTTAAATTCACTGCTTTATCCTTAAGTAAAATCTAGAGACAAAGCATCTTCCAAAAGAGTTGAAACTCGTTTTCAGTGATATGGTAAATATTGTTTACTTTATAAAAGAAAGTTCTACAAACTGAGGAATTTTTAAAGTGATGTGTGAAGATTTGATGAGCCTTCATGCTTCTGTAATCTTTCATACAGAAGTGAGGTGGAATATGGGAAAGTACTTACCCACTTATTCGAACTTAGACAAGAAGCAAAGTTTTTTTAAGACAATGCTTTTGATCCTTTTTCAAAGTTGAATAATTTTAATTGGTTTCAGGCACTTGCATATTTATCTGATATTTTTTTCAAATAAATTTAATTTTCTCTTCGAAACAGCTCACTAAGTTTATTTCAATTTTAATGATAAAATTAAAAGTACGATAAAGAATTAGATTTTTGAACAGTATATTAAAATCAATCAATTGGAAGTATTGAAAGTTCTAATTTTTTGTTTGAAAATATGTTTAGTATGAATCAAAATATATGGAAAAGAACAGTATGATTAGCTTAAAAGATTATCTTTTTTGTGCTATCAACATTATAGAAAGACTTTCAACATCATTATATATTTAATATGTGTATAGTTAATGAATTGGTAACATTGTTTTTCACTTTCTAAATGTAAAAAATTTAGGTTTTGAGCATAAATTGGCGTATACATCAGTAGTAATTTTTAATCCTATTCTGTGTAAATGGTTTGAGTAAATCATCTATTTCTTTCAATTACATTTATTTTTAAAAATATATTTCATAAGATTATGAATGGCAACAGTAAAATGCACCTGTAAAATTAATTTGATTTTTGAAAATTACTTATTAATTGTTTACCTAAACCATCAATTTTTAAATGTGCCTCAATACATTTCAAGATTGTATTGTTTCACTGGAGTTGCAGGACCATTACCACTGGTTTCATCAAGACAGCCACTTCACACACATTTAACTTAACAATTAAATGCTTAAGAAATTCCTTTAATTTATTTGATTTTAGTAGGCTTCTGGCCACAATTGTCTTCTCATTAGATTTTTTCTGGGGTTATCTCAAAGATTGCGTTTTAAAGAAATCTGCTACAAACATTGATGAATTCAAACAAATCATAACTGAAGAAATCTCATCAATAACACCAATAATGTTGTCTAAAACACTCGATTTGATGTGCTCATGTTAGTATTCAAAATAGTGTCAACCCTTTGAACATTTGCTGTAAAGAATGATAATTTAAAATTTTTATTTAAATTATGTTTTTCAAAGATAAAATTATCATAGAATTTAGTAACATTATGTGTCTCAATTTCTGTTTTAACTCATAAATAGAATTCAAATAAAATAATGGTTCAACAGTGTTTAAAATTGTTTCTCACCCTTAAGCAAGATAAAAAAAAAATTATATTTCAAAATTAAAATAGTTGTCCTATCTGTCAGTTTAAGAATAATGAGAATTTATAATAATAAAAAATTAATGGATACTTTTTAAATTGATCGTTCTGTATAATAGAACATTTAACAAGATTAAAAAAAAAATTTTCAAGTATTTCCTAAACCCTGAAAGGTCAAATGATAATTGTATTTAAAACCACTTTTATGGAGAAAAATTTAGAAAAAGCTACTTCATTATCAGTAAAATATAAAGAAATGAAATTTTCTTGTGACAGAGTTTTACAATTAGAATTCAAACCATGATCTAATTTTTAATTAGGTATTGATAAAGAATCTGATCAATTTTATGAAAAAGCTCTTAAGTTATTATTACTGTTTATTAGTACAGAATTAGTAGAAAGAGTTTTGTCTTCACATACATAATTTTTTTAAGTTAGTACCAAAACAGATGTAATGCAGCTGTATACTTAAAGGTATATCTTGTATCTCTTGAATCAAATGGTAAATAATTGTGTTTTTCAATACAAGCACAATGATTTCATTAAATTTATTTTATAAAAGTATTTGAATATGATAAAAAAATATTTTAATTGGGTTTTTATAATTTGTGTTTTTATTGAACCATTTATTAGTAAATGAAATACAACAAAATTGTAGACAAATATGAAACTTTAAAATTTTAAAAAATTTGTAATCAAGTATGACTTTTAGGCGTGTTTCAATATAATTTGTATCATTGTCTAATGTGAATGCATGATCACCCTATAAAATTTGTTATGCAAATAAAATAATACACTCATAATGAAAAATTTTACATACTACCATTTTAATGAAGTGGTACAATTTAACATGATGTACTATCAAGTGGTACTTAATAAAAATGAAAGATATTAAAAAATGTTGTTATAAAGTCTAAAAAAATTGTAACATCTGATACGCGAATACTTCTTATGTTAGCACATTTATAAGTGAAAATGCATGGTTTTGTATAATAAAATAACTTGGAGTACCCTTTCATGATGTGTAAAATTATGTATTCATTGATCATAATTGATTGACTTAATTATGAGTGTTCTGAGTTTCTTGATTAGATAATCTTATCTGATTTGTTAGTACAAGATGTTAGGTGGTTATTCTCCCAATGTAATTTTGTCATTAACAACATTGAATATTTAATGGGTAAAATTTTATTTTTCTTAAAATAGTATTTTAAAATATAATATAGATATATAAAAATAGGAATTATGAAAAAATAGTATTTTAAAATATAATATTGAATATAAAAATACAAAAGGGCAAATTTCTATTGAAGGAAGTTATTGAAGATAAATAGGAGAAATTTAAAAAAATGTCACATTGGTGAGTCATTAGTTTTATTTTTAAATTAAAAAACTTGGGATAATTGAATAACTTGGTATTTTAGGTTCTTTTAAACTAGAGACTGTCATTTTCTCTGTTGTATGCTAAGCCTACATCAGAAAATGAATCATGCATGATTTCACTGCATAATAGATTCTGATTCCATTTAAAGATCTGCATTCACAAATCTGCCTCCTATCTTCATCCTTTTCATAGACTTGAATCCTTTTAGCTGAAGGTGGAAGTCATTGTCTTCAAATAGGACACTATTTATAGATTTTTGATTTAGCTAATACTCCCCAACGTTTTTTAGCATTTCACCATGAAGTGAAAAGTGTGAACTAAAATGAAAATTTTAGAATGCGCAGATTGATGCAAAAGGATTTGAGATACAATTAAATGATTTAACCAAAAAATGTAAGTTGTCATATATAAGACTATTTCTAATGAGGAAAGTTACAAGAAATTAAATGATCACATCACACCTACAAATTATAACTTTACAATCTTCATTCTTCCAATATTTTTAAATACTCTCTCTTTGTGACATATTAGTTCTTAGTTTTGTATAAAGTTCTAAAATTGATCCCCATTACCAATCTGCGTTTTTATAGGAATTGCATGTTGCAGATATACATACCTAAATATCATGATTTTTTGTTATTTTCACACACTAAAAAGTTTTTAAACATGTAAAAAGTTTTTACATGCATATATGTCATGTAAAAAGTTTTTACATGAAATTATTATGTGCATGTATTCAATAACATGTATTTCGTAATAAATATTTTTCTGCTTGATTTTAGATTACTTAAGACTTTAGAAATAATTGGATCTTCTATAGTTGTTCTTGATGTTGAAAATTGTTTTTACTCCATAAGTGGAATAAATCTTTTGATTTCAAAACTTGAGCTTCTACCAAAATTAAGGTATGTATGTTATACTATAGGTTTATATAAACTAAAATATTTACTTGAATTATAATAGAAATTATTTAATAAAAAGTTATTTTTGATGGTATATTTTATAAACAAAATTAATTCTGTATTATATATAATTTTGCATTCATGATTTGATAGTCTATTTAAAATATTTTATAGGTCAATAAATATGAAAGGGTTGCTAATTGCCATTGAAGATTTAAATTTTCTGTTTAGTATTGTGAAAAACATACCTGAACTAAGTCAGATTGTTGTATCTGAACCTTATGATGCTGACGATTATATGTTACACAGTTTTATTACAAGCTATACAAGGCATATGGCTTCTGAAAATTCAGTGAACATCAGCTTTCATAAATCTGTTTTTTTATAATTGTTCAAATGAATTCAAGTTTTTAATTTTATTAGTTTTTCTTGTGTTGTATTTTATCAGTATTCATTAATATTATTTTTGTTGGAGTTATAATTTATAATTCATTTATGGTTGTAGTGTATGAATTATTTTAGATTATTCTAATTTTTATTTTAAATGAGTTAAAACAAACTTATTTAGAATTAGTTTATGTTTCACCAAAGAAATTCCAATCGTACTTTTTATATGTTGTAGATTCTATATCAAAATATCTTGTGTTATTATTTTATGAAGTCCAATTTATATTTTCATATAAAGCTTTGATTTGTGTAGATCTAAATTGCTGTGAAATAAATTTGCAGAAATCATAATTTTTAATGTATATTCAAAATAGAGATAATGTCTCTTTATGTGAACATTTCTGTGTTTATGCAGTTAAAT
>JAPDSC010143394.1:0-22959 GCA_026290005.1 Latrodectus geometricus
ATTAAAAGATCATAAAATATTGATATTTTCATTTCGTAATAATGTAAGAACTCGTTTGGGAAGAAAGCATTCAAATCATACAGATTTAGCAATCAAAATTGCATTTTCCTGCTCTATTATCGTGAATAAAAGAAACGATGCTATTTATAGCTAGTTTTAGAATTTTTAATGGTCTTTTAGTACGATGAAAACATCTTAAATTTCCGTTTTCTCTTTCTCCTTATAATGTATCGATCTTGTATCCATGTTGGATACAGCTCAATTTTCTATCGAATCAAAAATAAAAGGAATCTCTTCATTATCAAAATATTACTTTGAAAACAAAGAAGGGGTCAAAAATATTTGAGGAATGCGGAAAATATCAAAGCGTCGTTTATAAGCTTTTATTTTTCTAAAATTTAGAAAAATCCAATAGCAAAATCCTGTTTTAGGATGCTTATATTCGTAAAAGGAGTCATTGCTCAAAAGTTTTTCTAAACTTAGCAGCAGTGTTCCAGTATAAACTAAGCCAAATTCAAAACCATAAGTGCTTTTCCAGGTTAAAAGAAAAACTCGATTTTGTTGCTAAAGCGAATTTGCATATTGGTTATTTTGAAGCACGCGTGTTTTCTTTTGTGAATGATACTCATAAAGAATACTTTTTAATTATCTGAGAAATAATATTAAAAGTCATTCCTCCACGAAGTATTCAAATTTTATTACTTTAAAATGTACGTGATTTTATATTTTATTATTTTCAATTAAATACAAATGTTATAATGTATCGAAATGAAAATAGTAATTTTTTTTTCTTATTTTCGAGTATTCCTCACTAACATTTTAAATTTCTGTTTAAATTCATTTTGAAAAATTTCTCTCTCTCTCTCATTCTTTCTTTCTATTTGTCCCTCTCTATCTCTTGTTATAAAGTTCAAAAACCTAAGATGTGTTCTTTCTGTGACATTCAGTTCTCCATCAAAATTAATTTTGTGTCGGGATTGGCAATTGTTACCTGATATGGAAAAAAGTAGCTTCTTCATTAATGAAAATAGTTTTGGTACCTGATGCTGCCAAAAACCCTGAAATCTTTTATGCACGTTAAAATTCCGTAATGTGCAACGTACTTTTACTGGTATAAACGTGGGGAGAAAAGGAAGGTGCCAATTCAAATGTTGACCTCACAATTTTGACTGTGATTTAAAATTAATTGGTTATTGTCTACTTTTAGCGAATTCAATTGACAGAAATAAATAGCCATAAAAATATTGCAATAGTTCATCTACTTTTTACTCGTAGATTTTCTGATAATTGTGACTGCATTAATTACAATTTTTGCTGAAAAACAGAAAAATATATGTATATATATTTAGTTTAGAAACTATACATTTCATCTTTGAACTATGGCTCCATTAATAATTGGTTTCTTTTCATCTGATACTCTGAATAATAATGACAGTTACTTTTCTAACGAGGAGAAAAAATTCTGTTTGCAGTTTTAATAATAAAAGTATATTAATGTTCTACTCTGTATAAAGGCAAGTGATATAAAAACTCATAACAGATAATCTAATCTCTGAAAGCTATTGTAAGGTATTTAAGTTACTTTTACGGGGATTATTTCAGCTGTATATACGTGTCTTAAAAATAAAATCCAAAAAACTACTAAGAGATGCCTGACGTGTGAAAGCTATTGTAAAGTATTTGAGTATTACCTTTACGGGGATTATTTCAGCTGTATACACTTGTCTAACGAAGGAAATCCAGAAAACTCTCTAGAACACATCTGACAGCGTGCAGAGAAAGCTTTTATATATAAACATATCAAGGGAAGAAACCTAAAAAATATCATGAATGTTAGCCTTGATACATGTGCATGTACAAAGCAGAAACACAACATCCCTCTACCACAATCTGGCAGTGAATAGGATCGATACTGAGACATTCTCTTTCAAACCCTGCAGTTCGGTCATTAGATCACGATGATACTTGTCCAAATATATCCACATCGAGCAACTGATAGCCTAATAGATAAGGCTGATCTAAGGCGTTCGCAGATTCTTTGCAAATTTTCTTCTGGAACTTTTGTTTGAATGGGCTGCATTAACGTATCAGAAAGGAAGAAAATTAAACACTCCTTAGCACACATACTCTTACAAATATTCATTCAAAAAGCAGAAACAAATGCCAATTTTCTATTGCTTAAAAGTTGCTGGGATTAAATTTGTGACCTTTAACTCCAAAGAGAAAGCAGGCCCAGCTTAAAACCATCTTCATTCCTATTTTAATTATTTGATCAAATTTAGATCAAATAATGCAAAAACAATTATTGCTAAGAACTAAAATATTTTCAAAAATTAAATAATGGAGTGGTACAACAGTAAATCTCCTCTTTAGTATGTGCTTGTGTCTCTTCTGAAATATGCTGAGTTCAATACCATACTCCGTAGAATATAATCCCACAAAAAAGACCACGTAGATTAAACTTTCATACAATAAATAGAAAGGTGGACAGTTTTGGTGATGATATTGGTACTTTTACATGGTTAAAAATTACTAGATGGTTAAGTTCTCATCGCGAATAAGCCAGGTATAGCTGAAAATGCATTAAAAAAGTTACGGGTATATTAAAAGATTTCGAAAGACATACTACAACATTGTAATTTAATTAAAAAAAACTAATTTAAATGCTTAAAGACACAGTTTCGTTTGAGAAAATTGTAACTATTTCTCCCTTCCCATTGTAGTAATAATGAATAATAATAGCTTTTCGCTCGGTGAGAATTTCGCCAACATCACCAAGAGTTGATTAAATCTCGCTCAACAACTCAAAACTCGATTTTTCTTTCTTTCTGGCGTGAATCTCACTCTCAAAATGAGTTTTATCTCGCCACAATTTTCTCATTCCTTTCTTTCACCCGTCAAATCGAAATGCCTTCTTGATCGCTGCGAGACACCCTCCATAATGGGAAATTTTATAATTAAAAATTATCTCTTAATTAAATCATATTATGCCTCGGCGTCTTTTGTTGTATCGCATGTAAAAGAAGCTTATGCTCTTGACTTTCTGAAATTTTTATAAACAAAGTTATATTATTTTGAAATGTTTGTCAACCCCGAAAATGTCCAAATTGTGTTAATAGTATTATGTCCTAAGAATCTTTACAAATATTTAAAACTTTCTAGAAAAAGATAATTATATTTTGGAAATTAGCAGTTTCTGTTGTGTTACCACATTTTCTTTCGTATTTTTAATATTCTGTTCCTTATTACATAAGGATATACTTTTTGACACAAGTTTTTGTTATGTAAATTGTACGTATATGTCTTTAAGGTGAGACCAAAATATTATGTATTTTGCTAAATTTTTTAATGCATTAATTAATAAAAAGCTGGATTGTAATAAAACTATAATATTTTAAATAAAATAAATAAGAAGGGAAAACTTAGAACTGTATATTTAGATTGATGAAGTATTAGCTTTTCTAATAATGAAGTTTCTATGGGTTCCAGACGATCAAAAAAATTTGAAATCTCTTTTTTTTTTTCTCTTCATATTGTTTTATAAAACTACATAACATTTACAAACAAATGCCTGTTATTTTAAACAAGCAATAGAAATCGAAATAATTAGTTTGATTTCTCGCTTGTTTTTTAACCTTACTACAGCTGCATAGTTATAATTTGACACGATATAGGTTACATTTTTAATTAATATTATTTTTATAGTATATTTATAAGGGTAAATATTGCGTTCTTTACTTAATTTCTATCACTTCTAATAACTTATTGAATGTATTTTTAATTTTTTCTTTAATATCATCGTTATAGTTTTTCTTCACACTGTTATAGAATTAAAATTTCTTTGTATTTCGTACTAAAAACTATATTTTTTAATTATTAAAAATACCTAATTAAAGAAAATTGCATTGTAAAGAAAATTGCATTGTTATTAAATTAATAAAGAAAATTGCATTGTTATTAATGCAATAAGGATAAAATCCTTATTGTATTAATAACAATGTAATTTTCTTTGCAAATATTTCATATTTATAATTAGTATTTATATTACTCTTTCTACTTTAAAATTGTATAATTTATATGCATAACAAACTCTTACATGTTTACAAACTTACATGAATTATCTTGATTTATATTTAAAAAAATACACCCCGTTATTTCCAAAAAAAAAAAAGACAGCATCAGCATAAGCTTTACATTGAAGACATAAAAAAATGAAACTGAATACTGAAGCACTTCAGATAAGCACGCGTTGAAATCTAATTTAGACTCATGCTCCGTATTGTATGAACAATAATTAGGAAAAATGTAAGAAAATGAAAAAAGAACTCACTATTAAATAAGTGAGGAATGATGAATGCCTAAACATATACTTATATCTACCCTCTAAACGATAGTCTATACGTATGATAGACTATCTTTTAATCTAAGAATATACGATGTCTTAAAGAATATACAATAAGACAATATTTTTTCAATTTATTTTCGTTAATAAAATAAGAATCGTTCACAAAAATATAATTAATTTTTATTTTTCTGTGAAATTTTCAAAATCTGATTCTTCCCACTAAGAATTAAAAATTATTTCCAAAAGAAAGACAGCACCAGCGTATTCGTTCAAATTTCATTTTAAATAATCTAAATCTTTCAGATAATCATATATTTATTATCATATATTAATCATATATCATTATTTGAATTCTAATATATTATTGGCATAATATATATATATATATATATATATATATATATATATATATATATATACACCTTTACTTTCATATGCTTCCAAGCTTCCAATCTATTTTGATTGTAACATTTAAAGTAATCTATTTATAAATGCATATTAGTTCAGTCTCTTTATAACCAACATTAATTTCAAATTTTTGTTTTTAAAAATTTGAACTTTGGAATATTTCTTCTGGAAATAACGATATACATGATGTAAAATGACACTAAGCTTGATCTTAGGGTGTTCTAAATATGTTCTAAGGGTTGTTTCATTTAGCAGGAGTATCAAACAGATCCGCCATGCTGAATCGCACCTCCGTTTTGAGTGTCCTGCTGGGGTTCATCCTGGTCATCCTTCAAGAGTCCGGATGCCAAAGCTACCAAATGATGGCCTCCTATCCTCTGAGGGCAAACTTTGAGGATCGTCAGATCTACCACCGAGATCACCCGAAGAAGGACGAAGACAATAACGCCGTTTACTCGAAGGCAGCTTCGGATCTCTTCGGATCAAACTCGGAGGAATCTTCTGATCAGACTCAACTTCATGAAGATAATGACTCTTCTCTCTCTTCTGATGAGGTAAGAAATTATCGATATTCCTATTTTTGCCCCTCAAAGAAAAAAGGTTATTAAGTGATAACTCTGTGCTTTAAGTTTATCAACCAATCTTAAATTTGAGAAACCTATATATCTAACTATCATTTTAAAATTAAACTTGAATCACACACATTTTTTGGAATGAGTAGATCCAGAATGTTTTGGTTTCAAGTAGAAATAAGACCTTCATTAAGTTAGAATCCCAAGATTGAAAAAAGAATCGTCCATCTCAAGATGTTTTATCATAAAACCATTGCAAAGACTGATGTTGTAAATTGCTTTCCTACTTTGTTTCAAAACGCTAATGAGCTTGATAAAATTAAAATTCATATAATTTTCTCCTGAGAGGTATGTTGATACAAAATAGAAATGGCGTAATTCAGTGCCTCATTTTTGTCAGATTAATATAATTCACTTCAATAACAATGATATAAAAACAACTAAAGTGTGCAGTCTTAAGCTACCCTCGCGAGAGATTTATTTCTCTTTCGAAATGTAACACACACAAAAGAAGGAATATTTCCTTTTAGCTAAACACCCAAAAAATATTTCATGTGATAAAATCCACCCACGTTTCTCAAACAAAGATCTTTAGGTCAGAAAAGGATTCTACAAATAATTCAATTTTACGCTGGTTTTATTCCATCAATATTTTGAGCATGTATTATTCACGTGGCAGTTTCAGCACTTTTGGGAACTGCTTGAACGACTCGGTGGATATTTATCAAAACTAGAAACAAAGGAAACCTTCAATTGTATCAGCTTCGAAAAAAAGAATCAGTTCTACGGTGTTATTTTTTCCGAATTGGGTTAAGGTGTTGCGGAATAATTTATGAATCTCCAACCACATGTACATATATATCCAAGAAAATAAGAAATCCCTCACTTTTTCAAAAAAAAATTTCTTCTACAGAATTTGAGAGTATACTTGAAATATTTTCTACAGTTAAAGAAGAAAATAGTCTTGAGATACTTTTAGTAATATTCAAAACTATAAACAGAAATCTCTATGGAGTTACTTATACAAATTCCTTCTTTATAAAAAAAAACTCTTTGTGTAAATATTATTTTCTTATAAGGCAAGTGCTCTAGAAATAGTATAACCACAAAAATAATATATATAAGTTATGCTAAGAGCATAATTTAGCGGATATATTTATTTAAACAAAATAAAAAATTTCATTATTTTTAATTTATTAAAAAGTATTGTGATAATTTTAATTTTGTTTCAATTATATTAATATGTTAAAAATAAAATATTTAACACACTTCTATCCTAAAGGTTTTTTTTCTGACTTGGAGCTATAAAAAATAAATTTGAAAAGGTATTTGTAAATATATAGGGTCGATTTGATATCAGTCAGTAATATTTCATGACTCAACGTCCTTTACTATGAGATAGTGGCAGACATGCCATGTCGTCTTACACCATTTGACAAGCAAAGGTATCATAATATGGATGCATAATAACTACAAAAATCCGAATTAAAACCACATGAAAAATTTGTAGGATGAATTCATAGTGGTGCTTTATAAGCCAAATAACTACGTCTTGAAATTTGCATCTGAATCACCGAGTTTTTGCCGTTAAACAGACACAAAGAACCTCTGCTGTGTATTAAAACACACTTATGTCATATTACATTTTCATGTATAATATAAATATGATATATTTTATGTTGAAAATAAGCCTAGAATAGTTGCTAGGGCAAGTATAACATATGGTGAACAGTATCTCAACTGCATTTCTTCCCTTATACCATCATATATTAGGGTTAGTTCTATTATTGTAAAAAGTCCATATGGCATACCTTGTGTTTCTGGTGCTTTAAAATTTAAAACTTCTATTTTAAACTATAAGATGCCAATAGTATTTACTAATTGTGTATGATGGTGTTACATCAATTGTGAACTTCTATTAAAAACTTAATAATACCAAAATGTATATGAGTAAAACCTGGTATCTTGGAGCGATAAATATTCCTCCATTCGTCCCTCCTACGATGTGATTTTGGTGCTTAATTTAGTCTAACACTATCAGATATTTGATAGTGTAAAGACACTAATCTGTTGATATATACATATATTTACTGTGGTGTTCCATTACCTTTTTAAGCAAACATATATGATACAATATTCTGTAGTAAATTCTATTTTCTTATTTTCAATTTTTCTTAATTATAAAAAAGAATAAACAAAGTTTGAAATTGATGATATTACTCTTTAAATATTATTTATACTATTATATAGTGAAAGTTGTTGTTATCTTGTATCAGAGCTAGGCTGGAAGTATGGGGTGCGCTGTTCCACTTATCCAACTGAATCGTAATTTGCTGTGGAGTCCGACTTCCTCAGTACATACATGATATAGGTACCCGTTTATTGGGTAGGCAACCATTCATACTCCATTCATACAAGGAAAGGACAAAGTCAGAAGAGAGAGAAAGAGAAAGTACATCCATGTACCGGGATTCAAACCCAGACCTCCCTGCAGAATCTGATTGCAGATATGCAGTCAGGCACGCTGACCACTAGACAGGGTGGGTGACAAGTAGTGAAAGTGCTATGAGTATATTAATATTTTCCTTTTAAAATTTGTTTCCTTCGAAAAAATCAGTTTTTAATATGCTATTACAAGTTATGAATTCTATGCGCTACGAATTATGAACTTATATTGCGTATGATTGATATTAAGCATTATGAATTAATTTATATTAAGCAATTAACGATATTAAATATTATTAATGATAATAAGCATTTTTGATTAGGAATTAATGCAGCTTCTGTTCATTATTGCTAATGCTGCATGTATGTGAGCAAATTTCATAAATGTTTTTTCCTTCTAAGTTTTTAACAATTGTTCTTAATAATGTATTAAGAGGATTTAGTTTATTTCCCAAATTATCAATATTATATCAATCAGGTAATATCATATAAATAAGGTAGTTTCACTTATTGTTATATAAATTTAAACTTCACATTTTATATCTGCGAAAGTAAATAGTATTTCAAAATTTACTTTAAAAAGTTTTAAAATAATATATTAAAAAATATTAATTAAAATATTTATATTTATAGAATTTTTTACTTTTTGATGTTCGTAGACAGAATTATTAACTAAGCAAATTAATCCTTTTTTCAAACTTTAAAAGGATTATTTTATAACTGTGCTTAGGGTAAAAAATAAATCACGATTTTTTTTATAAATCATTTTAAAATTACAATAATTCTTAAAAAAGTAATTGTTTTTTCACATTCAAACTTATCATTAAATATTAGCTGTTCATATTCAAAAATAGAAATAGATTAGATGAAAAATGAAAAATATCTCATGATCAACAGATATAAAAAAAATGGAAACAGAAAAATATTCTTATTTTTATAAAGCTACATTATAATACGGCCAACCACCATTAGCTTGATCGTCTAATCAAACGTGTTTTTTATTTTTGGTCAAAATTTATTATTTTTTTCAATATTTTTTCAATTTAGAAATATTTTAAATTTTTTATAAAAGTTAATGGAAAATTACATAATATTTATTTTTTTCACAAATAAAATGGTGAAAAGGTATGCTAAAAACTATCCATATAACCTCCCTTCAATATGGTTTTAAAAAAATTTAACATTGATTAATTTTCAAAATAACGCAGCAACGTTTAATGCCATGATGCAGTGTTGAAAAATGCTTTGCTTTTTCTTTTGACAGCGTGTATAACATGTTTTATAGACAGCTCTGGACTAATATTAAAACATAACTTGAAAAAAACTTTTCCATGATTATATTATTTCTTATTTTTGAATTAAATTGATCGATTTAAACAGTAAGAAGTAAAAAAATTGTAAACACAGTTTGATTAATTTAATAAAATAAAAAAATTAGTCAAAGTTTAGTGGTATGATAGGAATTATAACCAATAAAAGGAAATTAAATTAGCATATTTGATTGATAACGAACTGTATAGGATAGAATGATTCATTATGAATAATGAATAAGAAAGAAATAGTTATCGGAATTGTTGGCAACTTATCCAGATACATTTGGGAATTGGAATTCAATTCACAACAATTTATTTCGTGTTGTGGGCACAAAGATTCGAGAACTGCAAGACTCAGGATCATTCTTTATTTGATTGTACACTATATGTGGAAGAATGAATTTAATATAAATAATGATAAAAATAAACTATGTTATCATTTATTTAATTACATCTTGCAATGTAATTAAAATTCTCTAGATAATAAATTATAAGTTCTAAAAATCATACTCTGAAAGACAGAAGGAAATCATAACGACATTAATAATTTAACGGCTTATTGAATAGCCTGATGAAATTAATATAAAATGGAATAAAATCAAATGTATCGTATAACTATTATTGAATTGATAACATAAAGATATTTCGATATAAGTTTGGTTAGAATCATTACAAGAAGAAGTACGAAAAATCATAATGATAATTTATTTGATAATATATTAAATGGGAAATGAATACGTCTGATTTCAAATATAGATAAACTGTCAAACATAAATTTTGTTTAATTGTTAAAATATTTCAGTATTTATGACTTCTTGTTAAACTGATAAAATTTATCACATCATCTAGTAATAAATTATAACTAAAAGCCAAGAAATATACATTATTTAGTTGAATACATAAATACAAATTATATAAGCCGAAATGATTCAATATAAATCAGACTAAGAAAAATTTATTCGATTATTCGTTTTATAACATAAATTAGATTTTGAGAAATATAATTATAAATAAATTGGAAAAAATATAGAGAGCAGTAGAGGTACAAAAATCTTTGTCATTATTTTATTTTAAAATAAAAATGACAAAGATTTTTGTACTTCTATTGCTCTCTATATTTTTCCAATTTATTTATAATTTTATTTTTTTGGATTAGATTAGAGTTATAATATATTTCTGGTGGTTTGAGAGGTTGCTTGACACAGTCCACTGCCACATAATTCTGAACCATTATCAACTGATGAGGTTGATTCTTAGAACATTGCTTTTGTCTTCCCACTACAACCCAACAGCCGAGGGATATGGGGCCAACAAAATTCATGATGTGAATTCGTTCTCTGAATACGATTATTATTAACTGTGTCAGATATAAAACCAGCAATCTCCCAGTCTAAGGACGCATTACATAGCTATTGACTTTGATCTAGGTTAGGATATTACAATACGTTTCCTGTAGTGGTACTGAAACTTAAAAACAAGCAAGCCTTTTCTAGTCACGTTAAAGTGATAAAACCAGTACCTGAGCTGACAGCTTTCTTTCCAAATTTCAATCCCACATCGACAAAGGTAGATTACAACCAACCAACAAAAAAATAACTTCTCATTATATCCTACTTTGAAACAAGTATCAATACCACGACCTTCTGGGTGACAACAACATCTTCTTATCTTGATGTGAAACAATATAAGCAGAAAGTTTAATAAAATTGAGTTTATATTCATGACACTGTAATTACATCTTCAGAATTTGTTATGAATTACTAAAAATCTGTGTTAGTATGGTGTCAGTAAAATATTTTATTACAAATTTATAGTACAAATATTTTGAAAGTAATGAAATACAAGTAGTTAGGCAAAAAATAAGCACTGCTCTTGTGTCAAGATAATAGCACTAATGGAAGATTGTACTCTGTGGATGTTTAAATGTTTTACAACAGTCAGACTATCTATTTCCCAGTGGTATCGTGATTTTTAATATTTAATAAATTTTATATAAACAAAATAGATTTTGACATCTGAATTATTTAACAATACTCTTCCTATATCAAAAAAATAGCTGCTAATTTCTATAGCTTTTTTTAGCAGTCGAAGTTTATTACTCAAACCAAGCTGACAGAGGAATAGTTCATGGTCTGAGCTTTGATTTAACAGTTTCCAAGTTCGAATCTTACATCGAGCATGAGAGTTAGTGGTATAAATTCCACTTTAATCTATAAGTTGCTGCAAAAAGTGGCCTTTGATTGACAACAAATAATCCTTAAAATTTAATTTAACTCTAATAATTCAACGGTTATCATGAGATTAAACTAAAGGGTGAATTGAAAAAAGCTAAAGTTTAAAAGAATTTTTTATATTTAAATTAATTTAATTACCAAATATTATAAAAGTATATGAATTAAAACTCCACACAGAATTCAAATAAACAAAATTTTTCATGAGTAAAACTATCGTGCATATAGTTAACGAAAAATAATTGTCAAAGTTTCTATAAATTCTGTCATAGTAACCAGAAAAACAAATACATTTTCTTAAAATAGCTTCCTTTTTTTTAATTTTCACAATTTAAATGCTTTTGTTGATACTGACAATGCTGAGCCAACCATTCGCAAAATCAGGGATTACAATTAGCGAAACTTTTCTCTTTAAAAACAAATTGGGCGAAACAGTTTATCTGTAAAACTATTCCAATTAAATCCAAAAAACTCTAACGTTGTATTTAATTGGTTGATTTTAAAACTCGTTCCAATTTCTCGACATGTTATTGAGAAAAGTAAACATATCGTTCAACACAAATGTAAAATTCCGTATCTTCTCATTATTAACCCAGAAAGTTACATCTTGTCTGCGGATTTTATTTCTTTTAAAAATCCATTCTTCACAAATATTCAATTCTGATTTTCTAAAGCTTTCAAGTTTTCCAAACTATGCATTTCAAAATAATTGAAAAGAAATTTAAAAAAAAAAGAGACTTTGAAACTTAGGAAGACAAAGATTTATCTTTACCATATGTTTATGTTGAATCTACATTTGGAAATCGGAACAGATTCTTTTTATTGTTCCTATAAAAGAATTTGGACATAATGACCTTAAAATAGATGGGAAACATTCTTCTATTGTTTGAGTAAATTCTCACTTTATTTTTAGATTACTTTCTCAAGAAATTAATTTGAGACAAGGTAATAAAATTTCAAAAACATTTTTGAAAAATATTATAAATGAAATCAATTTATATATATTTACAAGTTTATGTATCTGATTCATATATATCTTAATACAAAAGTGAACATTTGTTAATATACTTGTATATGTTTGTGCATTTTCGATAACACTATTCTATCATAATATATATATATATATATATATATATATATATATATATATATATATTATTAATTAAATAAATTTACATCTACATTGTATGGAAATTCCTTCTCATTTTCTACATAACTTACATTACAAATGTAAATTTCTTTTTCTTTTTTTTTTTTTTTTCTGTTACAAAATCTGTAGGATTTTCAATTTTTAGAACTTTTCTCGGATTATGGTTTATTCAAAAAGAAAACATTTCTTTTTTCCATCTCTAATTTTTATAATGAATACAAAATTGAAAATTAGCTATTTTTTCAAACATTAAATTCGTTATCCAGTATTAATTTCAAATATGGGTAGTTAAAAACCAATTTCTGTTATTGATTATTTAGTTTATTATATTGTAAGTTCTTATATTCTTTGTTTCTTCTATTATATGCATATTGTATGAACTTAATTAAATTTAACATTTTTTATATATTGGCTTTATAAAATTATTAACACCTTTTGAATATTTTTATTGCTACGAATTATTTATGAAAATCCAGCTGTATTTTAAAATAATCTTCTTAAATATATGGAATATTTTTGCCGCTGATAAATACTTGAAATCTTATTGCGATAAGTCAATTTTATTAAAAAACAATATATTATTATTATTCAAATTTTTCCTTATTCCTTTATCAATAAAAAATCCTATTTTTACATATTGTAACTTCAAAATCTAGCATTTAATTTTTATGTAACGATTTAAAGTTAAAATGATGAATTTTGTTGCAGATTTTGGAAATTCCTTTTGGACATTCTTCTCAAATAGTGAAAAGACGAAAGGGCCCAACTCTTTCTGTAGTCAATCCTTTGGAGATCTTGCGCCAACGCCTCATGCTGGACTTGGCGAGGAGGAGAATCCATGAGAACCAACAACAAATCGTCGCCAATGCCCAACTTTTGGAGAACATAGGAAAAAGAAGCATAAGGCGATCAAGTGATCTGGGAGCTCTAGGGGCTGACAAAAACTATCAGCCTTAAGAAAGACAGAGTGTTGGAGTCTATGAGTGTGTAAGTATCATTGATAAACTGAATATGCAATAGAATAATGTTCGAATATTTTAACTAATTAATTAAGAATCTGATATGGAATCAAAAAATTTGACTTGAGTAGGATTGGGATTTCTTACAAAGATAATCATATTATTGCAGTTTGTCTCACAAACAGACTGTTAAAATCACTTTAAATTATGAAGTGTAAATCTCATATAGAATCATGAAACTTAATATTGTATTATGGAGATTTTTCTGATTCTTTTTATACAAGTAGCTATACAAATTATCTCAATTTGATTATCTTAAGAATATTTATTATTACTGCAAATTAAAATTACTGTCGAAAACATAATCTACATTAGGAATGCTAAAACTTTTCTTTTCTCACATATTTATTTTCATTTCATAAAGACGCTTCATTAATCATTCGCTTCATTATCTTATGTTCATCATTTTTCTGACTCAAAAATAATTTTAATTTACCATCTTTTTCAACGATTTACTTCTTTTGATAACAATTTCCCGTCATGATCATACATCTGTAAGATCATTACAAATTATTTTTTGGCATGTTTTCATCAGCAAAATTTCTTTCGCCACCAAGATTAAATGATGGTCTTAAATCCATTTTTGAAATACTTTCTTCGATAAACGCAAGTTACCGCAGTTTCTTCTCTAATAAATAACTTTTATGCACTATAGCATTAGTGTAACTAGAATAATAAATAAAAGTTATTAAAAGAAGAGATAAATCAAAATATTTCATAAATCAAAATCAATGAAATATTTTTCTGCATACTTTTGCTAGGAAGCTAAAACTTCTTAAAGTTTGTTAACTCATCTAAATTTTAATAAAATTTGACATTTTAGTGGTGATCGAAATAATGGGAACACCTGTGAATAAAAGTAGCGGAACAACTTTGATAAAAATATTTCCCCCCCTCCCAAAAATTAAGCGCCAAATCTGGCACTCCCTACGGACTTCTTAAGGTTGCTGTTTCTTATTTTGGTGTTGTAAAATTTAGGTTTTTTCAACTTTTTGGTTTTTTTTGTTGTCAAATTTAGTATTTTCTTATATTTTGTATCATTTTTTGAGTTTTTTTTAAAGCTTTTTTTATTATTAACTATTTAAATTTACTAGAATCCATCTTGGCTAGAAAAAAGGCGCCAAAAACAGGTATTTTGCTTGGTGAGAAAAAAAGTCGCCAAATTTCCGATTTGGGGGGGTATATCAAAGTAGTTCCAAAATAGCATTTCGAATACGCTTCGTAAGCATTAAAATGTAATAATAACTATGTTTCTTTTTACATAGAAATGCATTTATTCTGATAGTATCAGTTAGCTTTATTGAAGTTCTGTATGTCTTGAGATTTTATTCAAAAGTTTAAAATTTGTCAACCCTGCCATATATTTAAAGAGGATAAGTTGTTGCAGCTCACCTAGCTGCAGCAAGTTTGATAAAAGACATACCAACTTTTAGGTGTTTCCACGGGTATTGTGTCTAAAGTCACGACTACATATCCCCAATGCCACATGTCAAGCTTGGCAAAGCAAAATAGTAAACTGGAAAAAAATCTCAGTGAAGGAAAGTGACGGGTATTGAATCAGATATGTCTAAAAATCAAACAACTGCAGCAAAAGATGTCTATAGCTCAATCTTCCGCATGCAATCAGATTCATTTGTTTGAAAGATAATAGTTAAAAGGTATTTTCATAAAGCCATCATAACTTTACCACAAAGCAGCTATTTCCAAGTCACAAATGCTTATACTAAACGTCATCTACAATGGTAACACACTTACAAAACTTGAGCGATATTGATTTATGCAAGAAAGTAATAATATCTGATGAACTGTCTTTCACACTTTACCTTAAGACAGGATGGGTGCTTGTTTAGAAGGCATTTGCACAAACGTATAACCTTAAACTATTAACGATGGATGGGTATTTGTAATAATATGAACAACTATGTCTTGTTTTTCTGCTGGTCGAATCGTAAACCTAAAAGGAAGAACCGCTGAAGAGGTACATAAAAGAATTTTAGCTGACCAGGTCCATCCTATGAATTAAACTTTGTTTCCAGCAAGAAATAAAATTTTTCAGTGTGATAGTATTCATACCCATGCAACAAAGCTTGTCCAATTGTTGTTTGATGAACACGAGAATAAAATTAACATTCTCTTATTAATCAACTATGTTTGATCATTTACTTTGGCCCACCTAAGTATAAATGAACTATTATGGTCTATTTTAGAACATTGAATATGGATTGGATTTCCTCCACCTCTTTGCATCTTTCTCTGAATTTTCACAAATTTCCAATACCTCCACGAAGAATGGTGCAATATTCCAGCGAACACTAATCAGAATTTGTATAAATCAATTCTTAGGGGAATCCAAGCTGTATTACATACTAATGGCAGCCTTACATCATACTAATAAAGGATTATATATAAAGCAAAGGTGTTTCCAACATTTTGGAACTATCTGTATTTAACCTGTGGTTTTGTTAAAAGGAAAGAAAATGTAAATCATTAAGATCATATTTGAGGGATTATCATTATCCTTAGTAAAATTTGATAGTAAAAATCAAAGGGGCAGTTAGATTATAATCCCTATTCCTGTGCTTTATTTTCAATATGATTATATATCAATCTTCTGAATGAATCAAAACTTAATTTTCTAACTTTTAAACTTATTAAAAAAAAACATTTAAGTCGTATTGGAAACTTATCATTGATACTTGTTACTATGTGACTGTCTTTTATGTTTTGCCTCAACAAAGTTTTATTATGTTTTTAAGTCATTAACTTCTATTTCATTTGCGATCTCATTTAGGGAAATAAATGTTTCATTTGAATTTGTTTTCATATTTAATTTTTTCCCACGTGATTTAAAATTAATCATTTAAATTCGAAAAATACTAATCATCAATTTAAGTGTGAAAGCAATATGGTTCTGTTTTATGACAACTGACATTCAAGGAATGAACTTGAACACATTCGTTTAACTCTTTATCTACCAACATTTTGGAACTCTAAACTGATTAAACTGGCATTATATTGTTAAATACTATATTTTTAATCAATAAAACTTTCATAAATTAAGATTTAATAATTTTGAAAATTAACAAAATGTACCAACAAAATCCAGTTTTGATCTTGAATAATTTTTAAGAAACTTGAGTACCAGCATAATCCACTGGTATTTTGATGATAGATATGTTTCATTAGAGTACCAATGGATCAAAATGGCACTGATAGTTCTAGATGGGTTTGATGTAGAATATTTAAGAAATTCAGGGATACTTGTGATGTTAAATGTGTCTTAATATTCTTAAATACTGAAAACAGTGATACGCCAGGTGATAAATTTATTTCAATAAAGTTTAGTATCAATATAATTCAGTGGTACAAATATAGATATGTTTTAATAAAGTTGGAGTATCTTAGTTCGGTAGATAAAGGGTTTAGACCATAAATAGGCCTAAGTGGCAATGTTATTTACAGATCTTTCTTTTCTTTTTACAGGATAGTCCTTGAATACTGGCTCATCAGGAAAAGCTCATCATAAAAGCCTGACTCCTCCCTCCTCTGTAAAACGTCACATCTATTCAAGCCAATATACTTTGTCCACTTTACTTTAAACCTTGTATTTTGAGAACACTTCCTTTCAATACTTATGGTGCGACAGAATTGATACTATATTAAATAATCAAAATAAATTAGAGATTCTTCCCCGTGATTTCCTCAGATGTGTGTAAAGGAAAAAAATCATTTTTGTTTCTTGTATTTTTATCGTATGAATGTAATTGTCTCACGTGGCGCGTTTATTCATGTTCTGTAAGAGCTTCTTGTTACATTTGTGTTCCACGCTGTACAGATGTGTTATACTGCTTGTTATTCTTCGTTTCGTTTAAAAAAAGCATTTAAAAATCTTAGATTTTGTTTGCGGCCATTCAGAGTCGCAAAGTAGAGCTCAAATAAATTTGTTTCTTTCTCCCTGTACTTCCATGCAATTTCTGAAATAAGCATGAAAAACGAAAATAATATTATTTAATATTTACGTAACTTATTGTTTTATACCACAATTAATTGATTATAAGGATTAAGTTAATTTTACTGTGAGTACAATATATAAGTGACAACTTTTAATAATTCTATAATTGAATGTTTTTAAATTTAAAAACAATACATTTTTACGAAAAATAATTTTTTTATTTAAGCGAATTTGTCTAGAAACTGACAAAAGCAAATTTCAAACTCAAGCAACAAAAATCTTTCATGCTTTTTCTTGTTATAAAAAATAGAAGAAAAATGGTTTTGAATTTGAAAATTAATTAATAATCAAAATTAATGTTTTGAAAGCAATATTATTTGTTTAAAATGACAGTTTCTCTAGCAAATATAAAAAAAAATTTAAATAATAAAAAATATAAGCAATTCTTACAATTTATGTATATAAAGACTAAAACACTGATTTTGATGTCTTTTGTAATAATTATAGTAAAACAGACAATTTGCCTTCATTTAAAATGACAAAAGAATAATTTTAGAGTAAAATAATAAACAATTAAATCATTATTTATTAAGTCAGTCTAATTAATTTATGACAAAAAATTGATTAAAAATTCACATATTGTAATAATTATTTAAACAAATGTTTAAGAGACATTTTTATTTATTTTACAGAACACGGCCAAATTTTTATGCATAAAATAAAGTGGAAACTCAAACAAGCTCATTTATTGAAATTGTGAAATAATAACTTCTAATTTAAGTTTAACTAACAATTTTTAAAATTATTATATTAATTATTTAAATACTTGAAATTATAGTCGACGAAAATTATTTTTAAAAGATGTATTTACCATGGTAGTTTTTATTTATCAATTTGGCAGAAAAGTAATTTCAAATCAAATATATTAATTAATTATCATATTTCTTGTTGATAAAACAATATTACTCATATGAAAATCTATTCCTCTTTTAGGAATATAAAAATTTATAAAATAATTAATTCTAAATATATTAATTCTAAATCTAGAAGAAAAGAACTAAGCAATAATAAAAGGTATCATTGATTTCCAATATACAAATAAAAATTTAATTTTTTTTTATTTAAATGAAAAAGAATATTGAAACAACTAAAATAAAGAATAAAACTCTTGGTTTACATAGACAAGCTCATAATAGATACCACATTATTCACGATCAATAATAATCATTAATGTCAAAGAATAATTTTAAAATTTACGTCAGTTATAATGTTTCAAATAATTTTTCATATATTTTAACTTACTTAAACTGTTAAAAACAATTTTATATGTAAAAAGTGCAGCAAATTAGTATAAAAAATAATATGAATAAAAAAGTATAGTTCTAAAGTACAACAAACATTTATGCAACACACCAAAAAAAAAAGATAATTCATTTAAAATACGAGTTATTCTATGCTTATTTATTTATTAGATTCGTAACAAAATATTCCAAATTTAATTCCTCAAATAACTGCTTGTAAAGTAATGGTTTTTTAATTAATTTATATTCATTAAATTGATTGAACTGCTTTACATCCAAACATAATGATAAATTATTAAAAAACTTTGATTAAGCAAAATTATTTATTGAAAAACAGCAAACACGAGTATTTATTTATAAATAGTAATTTTTGATACAATATAGAAAAACTTAAAATTGTTTACATTTAAAAATATTTTAGTGAATGCTACTTGTTTATTACAAAAGGTTAAGAATAACGTCTGCTTTAAGAACAGTAAGCAATTCTTTAAATATTAATTAATTTTCTAGTATTTATTACAACAGAATGAGAATTTTATATTTTTTTAATTACTGAAGTTATTCATTAATAACTTCGTCTGTTTAAAAAGTAAAAGCTTCTAAATCAAACATAGCAAATATTTTTGATGATATAATTGATAAAGATATTCTGTTATTAATTGTAATAAAACAATAATTACAATTCAAAAACATAGTATGTTATAACCGAAACCATATTTTGTAAACCAAATTAATCTAGCCGAATAAAACAAATAAAATATAATCAAAAAGTTTTAAAATAATATTTATGGAATCATTTTATGTAAATTAAACGATGAAAAAATTTCAATATTTAAGTATACTATTATCACTAGATGTTATAATAAAAACGGATTTTCATTTATTGAAAATAAAATTATTAATTTTTTGTAACCAATAGTAAATTATTATTTAAATTATTAATGAAAACCACTTTTAAAAAAAAATTTTATAATTTTTCATTCCTCTAGATTAGTTACAATGTTTAAGAATTTTTGTGATTTATCTAGAATAATAATAATAATAAATTCTTATTTAAGTAAAATCAGTAAATTTTAAAATAATGCCATTAAAAAATTTTTATTCGGTCAAATGAGAAAAATAAGCTTTCTTTATTTAAATGAAGTAAGCAATTATCCATACATTTGTTCGTTTGAAACTCATTTATTGATTTTCTCATAATGTTCACAATATAACGAAAAGTTTCGTTTATTTAAAAATAACAATATAATAATTTTCCTGTTTTCATGAAATTTCAATAATTTACCATTCCTAAAATCATGTTTTCATCAAAACTGATTTTAACGATAAAAAACCATTATTCAAACATTTTTTATAAGAATATTTAATTTATTAAAATATTGTTTAAAAGGTTTTAATCCAAAATAATAACAAATGATTATTATGATAGGTTAAGCTAAATTTGCTGAAATAATATAATAACTTTTAAATTAAATGCGATAAAAAATATTAAAGTTAAGTAAATTATCAACTGTTGAATTCATTATTACTCAGAACATAGTTACTTATAAAAATTAAACGAGAGAGTTCTTAATTTAAATGTAAATAAAATATATTAAAATAATAATAACTAAGACAAATTCATTATTTAGAATTAGAAAGAAAATTTTTAATTCAAATGTAAATATACCGTTTTAATAAATAATTATTGTTGAAAATTATTATTCAATAAAATGAAATATTTTTTGAAAGTAGAATGTTTGATTGAGTTAACAGTTCGGGAAAATGTAAACTTCGAATTCTTTATAAATATTACATTAAACAGACAATTTTCATTTGTTTAAAATGGAGAAAGAATGATTATTTATAACAATTATGATTGTTACTCAAATAATAAATTTATTGCTGTTAGAGGAATAATTATTCATGGTAAAAATAATAAGAAATTTTAATATATATCAAAATAATAATATTTTATAATTCTAATTAAATTTTAAAAATTTATTTGTCTTCGAGTGTGGTTCACAATTAAAAAAAAAATTTCATATGTCTGCAAGAAACTTTTATTTTTTATTAAACAGTAAATGAAAAATATTTCGAAGTTCGAAAATAGTATGTAATCATTAAAAATTTCTCAGTGATACTATTTATTAAAAAATTGAAATAAAACTTTAAAATTCAAACTTAGTAAGCAATTGTTCAATCAATTATATTACATTAGGAAAACTAAATTTTATTATTATTTTTATAATTTGAAATAAATTATAAAAAGAAATGAATTTATCTTTAATTAAATACGCTCTACAACTTCTACAAACATTGCTAAGGAAGAAATTTTATTAAATGTAATCTAATTAAAACAACAAACGGTCTCATAATTCAAATTAATTATTTTATGTATTTTAAATACTTATTATAATAACTATCAGTAAAAACATTTATTAAAACTATGAAAGAATTACTTTTAATAAGATAAGTTATAATTGGAATATTAAAAGAAGTTTTTTTATTGTAGTTGTAATGCAATTTATTACTTTAATATCCCAATATAAGAACATCATCTTATTAAATGTAATTAAAGTATTACATTTAATATAGGAATCGTTTTTCGATTAATAAATAAAATTCTTTAGTTGAAAAAATAAAATTACAAAAGAGTTTTTTTTTTTTAATGATAAGAATTTTCTTTTTTAATTTAAAAATAAATTCCTATTCAAATGTTGAATATTTCTGAAATATCGTTATTCAATTTTAGGAATATTTTTAAAGCTCATGGTGAAAAAAATTATTAAATTAAAACTTTTGAAGATAACACATTTAAAACTTTTCCATTATCGAAGAGCAAGAGATTTTAAACTGAATACAGCTTTGTTTTATATGTTTGCAATATTTCACATAATAAATAATTTTTAAAAAATGTTCTTATACGAGATAAGACAATATGCATATATCATAAATATTTTATTCTCTCTAATGCGAATTTTTTATCAAGCTAATCAGAAAAAAATTCAGATTTTCTAATTTAAATTTAGAAAAACACTGATAACTGACATATTTTCTAATATTTTTCATAATATGTGTATAGAAAACAGTTTTGCTTTTTAAATACTTAAAAGAACATTAATTAATCAGAGCGAATGATAAATTTTCTAGAAGGCAAGAATTTTGAATAGAAAATACCTAGTGTATAAAAGAATCATTTAACATATAATATTTATTCAGCCAAATTGATTATAATTGTCAACTTTAATTTAAATATATTCAATAATTTAATCATATTATCACATGCTGATGTATTTTAAATTACCTTCATATATAAATTTCATTATTATAATAAAACAAGAAAAAAAATTTTACTTATTTATAATTCTATTATTACTTATAATTTCATTAAAATTAGTTTCTCACTGAAAAAATAATTTTTTTTCAGTACATTTATAAACTTCTTAGTTGATAAAAATTAAACTTTCTTTAAACTATAAACATTATTTAATAATAATGTGAAATACATTTTGCATTTTATTTCTCTCATTTATATGAATTTTTGGAGTAGGATAATATTTAAAAAAAATTTGTTAAAAAATTGAATTATAAATAATATTCATTAGAATGGAATTCCAAGTTCCAGTGTTTTTCCAGTCTTTGAGATATAAAACATTCATTTTGAACTCAAAAAAATAAAACTTAAATACTTTTTTATATACACATATTGATAAAATGTAAAAAACGATATTGAGGAAATATTTAATGCTTTAAAAATTATATTAAGTACTGAAACCTTGCTGTGTTTAAGCTTGCTTTGCGTTGTCTATTCTTCTAGAGTCAATTTTTTTTTTACATAAAGGCTTCTGGGACATGCAGTTTACAGTGGATTCTACTATATACATCCATGCCCTCTGATGGGAATCGAATGAACGAACTGTTGTAAAAAAAGCAGGACTACTAACCATTCAACTACCACCTCAAAGCCAGGCTTACGTTATAATTAAATACAAATATAACATTCGTATACCAAATGTTTGAAGCACAAACAAAGACATCGCAGTAAACCTCAATTGTAGGATGGAAATAGAAATCAACGGTTAGGATCATTAAAAAAACTATAACTTTAAAACATTAAAGATAAATATAGTTCCTTCAAAATGTATACTTAAAAATAAATTTCATTAATTTAAATATTACAAAAGTATATATTACTATTTTCATGTAAAACATTATATATATATATATATATATATATATAT
>JAPDSC010143407.1:0-18475 GCA_026290005.1 Latrodectus geometricus
GAAAAATGTATCTTTTTGATAACTATCTGTAAAACATTCCTAATACTTTTGACCGTTCATAAATAAGCCGAAGGTTACCAGGTGCTGAAAAGCTAACAAATAATTTACCTTCTAGAACATATACTATAACTTTAGACAAAATAATAAGAAAGCTGAGAAAATAGCAATTTTTATTTTAATCTATTTTATCAATTGAGACATTCCTAAGTCTAATCTCTCAAAATTTACTCTTCAATAAATAATACTTTTGCCTTATTTTTAAATAATGATTATATTCTACAAATAAGAAAAGATTTATTATTATGATATATATTCCGAATATACGTTATGAAATATATGTCACAATTAATTACACGTCGGGTTTGATTAAGTATTGAATAAATTTCTCAAATATAATAAATGCACATGAATATCAATATAATAGTTCACATGAAGAATGGACTTCACTTCTTTCTATAAACTTATTTAGTTATCCATATAAAATATACATTATCTGTAACAAATTTTTGAAAACATGTTTGAAAGTTTCTGAAAACGTGGATGGTATACTTCATATTTGATTATTTAATACAAGTTTTAACCAATATATATATTTATTAACATGTTTATATAGTTATGAAATTTAAAAATAAAATTACATATTTTTTAAAATTTATTTGATGTTTAACGTTTTTATTTTGGGAAATAATTTTTATTTGATCTGTAATTTTGTTGGCGTTTCATTAGCAGATATTGAAAAAATCTTTTCTTTTCTGCTCAACTGTTTAGAATAAGTTTCTTGAGTATATTTCAATTAATAATTTCATTTTATATAACAAAATTATCTTTTTCCTTGAAAAAAAGTTTCATTTTAGAGAATATAAATAAACCGGGCGTGCTTATTATTTTACATTGTAAAAAATCCATATTAAAATTATTTTTGAATGTTATAAATCTGTTCAAGGAGAAAGAAAATAATACCATAGCGTAAACCTTACTTAATAACCTTAAAATGTTTTCTAGAAAGGTTCCTTAAAAGGTTTTCTAGATTTTAAATCAGAAAAATTGATTTTTGATTTCAAAATGAAATTTATGAATACAACATTACGTTTTTTTGTTTAAGTTTTATAATTTTTGAAAACTTTGTTATTGTGAGTTTTAAGACATGCTCAACATTTAATAACCAACAGTTTGTTGAGTCTTACATAAGCAAAGTGTTACCTATAGGAATCGGAATTGAAAATAGGGAAAACAATTATTTAATTTCTTCAGTTGGTTAATAAACTAGATAAATACGTTTGTAATTTTTCAAGCTATCTTTGGGAAAATGTTAATTGTTCCTTAATAGTAAAAAATTAATACATAAATAAGTATCCTGATTTCAATATTATAAAATGTCAAATGTTGAAAGCATAATAAAATCTATTTGCAGCCTATTTTGTGAAAGCATTTTAAGTAAATGAAATAATTCAAAGATTTTGTATTATAGAAAAATAACTATTATTTATTATTCTCATTGAAGTATGTAGTCAAAAGTATAATATTCAAAAGGTTTTCCTAAATGCAATTGTTTTGATCCAAAAAATTAATTTATTTAACTTAAAATAAAATTGATTAAAATTTAAAATAAAATTTTTGGATATTTACCCTAGTAGCAATTCATCGGTGGGCGGTCATTGGGCAAACGCCTCAGGATGATGAATACTCACCGGGCCCTGCGCGGCAATAGTGCATGGAACAGTGCACTATTTGTCACCTCTATCGGGGAGCGGCGGCGGTATCACTCCCCAGTGAATTGAAGTGACCGGTGCGATGAGTTTATGGCAAATGGGCCGATGAGTTACGTTGGGTTCGATGAAAAGGCAGTGAGTGTTGCGATGATACTATGCCATGCATTTTTATATTCTACTCGGATAGCAAAGCTGTTGTTTTGCTTTTATATATCAAAAATACACTATCGTTTAATAAACTTTTTAACGATAATGTATTTTTGCTTTAAAAGCTTGACACACAAAACCAAGGAAAACAAATTTTATTTATACATTTTTTCATATGGAAAAATATTTGTGTTGAAAGACATACTTTAAAAAAAATTGGATTGTATATTTATAAATGAAATTTAAATGTATTTTGCAGATCTAATATTTTTTCACTCTTGGACACATTCCAATGTTTTCAATAACTTATTGAATGTCACAAAGTTGGCAGATTCAACATATAACTTCAGTTTTAGAACTTTTTTTTTTTTTAATGATATTCAATAAATTTTCCTAGAGATCATATTCATCAAGTTTTTTTCCCCCCCTAAAGTAATTTCCTATTTCAGAAAAATAAAATTTAATTCAGCAGATAGAGATTTTCCAAATTTTTTTTTTTTTAAATTTCCAATTGAAATTTAATTGTATAAGTCTGAAAAAATTTATTATTTATATTGCTTTTATAAGATTTATATTTTACTAAGTCCTCGTGAAATTCATTTAGAAATTTAGTTTTGAAAATGGAGATTAAAATCATAAGTTATTCATTTAATTCTTCCAATATATTTGATACACAGAAAAATATTATCATAAAACATTTTTAAACTACAGGCTTTGATAGATTTAAAATACATTGATTATGTTTTAATTTAGAACAGAGACTACTTTATATCTATGGTATTAGTTGAATTCATTTTTGATATTCTTTAATTTTATATAAATAGCAGAAAAGTTCACTTAAACATGAATATTCTTGAAATTTTCAAATGCAATATTTACAGAGTTAAGGGTGATAAAAAAATGAGATATAAATTTTTTAGTAATAAGTATAAATTTTTTATTGTAATAAGATTAGAAATTCAGTTATATTCTCAGATAAATGTGTATATATATATATTCCTATTTGTGTGCGTTTTTGCACTTTTTATTTTAATATTTATTACACTCTCAACTTCAATATTTACAAACTTAATTACAAAAATAAAATGTTCACAAAAGATAAAGGTTTATTATTTTTATTTTTTATATATCAGACATATTATTACACACACATTAAGTTATATTTATTTATACATTAGATTGGGCTTTTTTTTTAAGGCTCTTCTTAAACATTTCCCACCTCTGTCAGGTACACACAGCCATTTTTTAAAGTATTGCTGTACATCAACATCTGTAACATGGTTATCATGATGGCGAGTAGAAGCTAAAAACAAATAAATAATGTAATATTAAGAAACAAAGTAAGGTCAACATTTCAAACATTTTTATAATTGATATTATTAATATTAAATTTTCTGTAAAAAACAATTTTAAACTTTACATGGAATGTAATGAAAATAAATATAAAGTTAAAATATTATTAAAATTAAAGTTTAAACTAAGAAAGATAAGATGTAAAGTTAATCCATATACTCCAATCATTCTTTTGATCTAATGATAAACTTAGCATTTTAAAAATTACATAAGCAAAGCATAAACAAAAAATAGTAAATATTCATTTTCCCTAACTGTAAGTAACAAACATGACATAAACTGAAAAAAAAATGTAATTAAAGATTAAAACTGGAAGTTATAAAATATTGTATTCTTATCATTAGTACAATGGTTATGATTCTGAAATATTTAGATTAAATCCAATTATTATAAATAAACTGTTACATTTGAATTTAATGATGTTTTCATATTGCACTATATTACTTTTAAAATTTCTATAAGCAGTAAAACTTAAATAGTTTAAATATAAAATACTAACCTGTTATCAAATTTATAACATTCTGGAGGGTGGAAACATCACTTGAGCTTGTACCACCTTTATTAGTCAAAAGTCAGCTGAAAATAGTAACAAAATATTAGAAATATAAACTTCAACATAAGTTTTAGTTCCTCAACCCAACTAACCATGTTACTGCTTTTTTACCTATCAATTAAATATTTTTATTTAGAAACTTTGTTTTTTTATATACCATTCAGATTGCTTGAATCACTTTGAAATTTACATTATGTCAGAGGAAAAATTCCAAGAAAGATGAAACCCAAACCAGGTCTCTGGAATTATTTCTTTTTAAATAATTTTTACAGTAAAAATTTTAAACATAATTTTTGTTGCAAAAAATATATAAACACATATCATATATCTTCAAATTTCAAACATACAATTTGCATATTGTATACATTTACACTAAAGCGGTTTGATTATTTTTCCTTGTATTAATATGTGTAATATAAATATTTATATATTATACAAACAATCTCTCTATCATAACTTAATATATTGTTTTATTTATGCCACAATATTTATCATTGACTAACAAGGAGAACAATGAAACTCATTTTCTTTTTGGATAATTACTACATATATCACTAATTTTTTTGTCATATATTAAACATTATGCACCAGATTTTTAAAATTCTCTTCAAACAGGTTCAATCTTCAAGTTAAAAAAAATCAACTAAATAAACATTAAAAGACTCCAAACCTTCAATAGTTTGTAAAGGAAAAATTCATACACAGTAAGCAACCCACCTTTATTTGACTTGGACTAAATATCTTGGTTATACATTTAATACAAATATTAATATGCAAACTGTACAATTTCTTATGCTGGAAATTAAACAATCTAATTACAAATAGGACTTTAAAATTCTTATTAATTTTATCATGTAATAAATCATGAAAATTATTTTATCAAAATTAGTTATTACATGAACATGATTAAATATGGGAAATATAATTTAACATATGAAATATGGGAAACACAAAAAATTTTCTTTATATGGCAAAAGTATACCTTTACACATTATAATAGTGAAAAACCATAATTTATATTCGGAAAATTTGGATACCAAAAATATTTGAATATTAGTAGACTCACATGAAATTCTTTTGAGACTTTAAAAGACCTACCAAGTAACATAAATGATTTATTTTCACTTAAGATTATATCATGAGTCTTAATGTCACATCATGACAATTGTTTGAACCTTTAAGTGTGAAATAGGTTCCTTCTAATTTTAAATAGTGCTACCCAGCTATACTAAGTCTTAACATTAATGATGATTGCCTAAGAGATTGATTCTATAATTTCAAAATTTTCTGAAATATCTGTTAATTGCACAGCATTTAATTCTTTGTATCTTAAAATACACTTGCCAAAGGGGTAGATTGAAGATGTAATAAGTTTTTTCAGCTTTCCTAAATAATTTTCAAACTGGAAAACACTAAAATTATCTAGGTGGCCATACCTTTTTACATTTTCAATAAGATGTGATAGTGTATGGATACTGTATGTGATAAATTCTTTGCCATACAAAATTGTACACTTCTCAACAGACTCTAAGCAAAGAGCCACCATATTCAAAATATTTTGCAAGAGATTTTTCAATGACCAGTATTCATATTGAAAAATGTAACAAGAGGAAACAGTTGTAATATTTCTCAGATAACATATTTTTCAATAGAACTGGTTCTGTATAGAGAAAAAATTATCGCCATTCAGTAGCTTTTCAAAGATCAATGTGTTTTAAATGGCAGTTTTTTTTCACCATCATTTCTCAAAGAAGCATTAATTTCTAGATAAGTCATCTTTCGATACCATTTACCCTTTCATCACCAACTATTTATCATAACCATAGTAACCAGTAAACAATTTAGTACAAGTAACAAAAGCTCTTGATGGATATCACAAATTACTGCATTAACAAAAATTGAAAAGTTTTTACCCAATATTGCAAGACCAGCATAACAATTTTTAAATCTTTAACTAATTCTTCCAGAAATTCATTGATATCAGGTTTCTTTTCAACAAATAAATACCAATGAGAAAAGGTGTATCTATTATCTTTCTAATGCTACCTAAAATTGGCCAAAATTTATCTGAACTGTTATACAAAGGAAATCTATCAATATGTAAATTTATGCTTATAGTAGACTGTTTTAGTTTTCAATCCATATTAGAGTTTTTGCTTAATAGTGTTTTTTAAAGAGAAATGGATATATTCACTTTCTTGAATTTTAGATACAGAAACATAAGTAGGTGTACTGAGTAATGTTCTAGCTGGCAATTTTGTATGATAAGGTTTAAGTACATTTAATATGCCATTTATAGCAACCCAAATTAAATTATGTTTCAAAAAACATTGTTTTAATTTTTCTTAGGTACTGAATTGCTTAAGATATTTGACTCATAATATAAAGAGTTAAGTATTTTGAAATCTTTAACTGTGGCACTACATTGTTGATCTGGGTCCATGTAATTTTCATTATTGGTTTTTAATTACTATATATTATTATGCATATTTATAAACTAAAAACAATAAACAGACTAAAGTACACAATAAAATTAATATTATTTCAAACATATTGCTTGTAATTCTTATTCGGACTTACATTTTACCAGTACAAAATAAATATAAGTCTACAAAGTTACAGAATTAAATAAATGGGCATTTTAAAGATATGTACTTGTTATTCATTTAAAAGAATTGATAGTACTTACCAAAATATTCTGTAATAAATGCTTGCTAAAAATGATATAATAAAAAATAGCTAATTCCAGAACGAAATATAACTAGTACAAGTAGTAGAAAAAAAAATTGGTAAACACAATGAATTTCAAATATGGCGGCCGCGCATGCGTAGAATTTTTACTTATTCTACTAGTGATTCGTTTCAATCTCTTTGGTAAATACTACGGCTACCGCTTAGTGGCAAGGCTTTCTAGAAATCAAGGCTATGACAGCTGAGAATCATGGGATTGTTGACGTCATCATCGGAGGGAACGTCTAGATTTGTGTTGTGTTCAATGCTACGCTTCGATGTGTTAGTAAAGCAGAAAAATTTCATATGTTAATCTAAATTTTTTGCATCTCAATGCAATTATATGTAAAAAAAGAAAATACTTATTTTAAACTTGAAGTCATCTGAAATGTGTGAGTTAAATACGTGTTTACTTTTTAAGTATTTTATGCATAATACCAATTATTTAGAATATTATTTCTGTTACGATTAATATGAATCTAGTCCTAATGTTCTATTTTCTATAATTTTAATCTAGGGAATTTTTCTTTTTCTAGAATATTGCTATATCCTTTTTATTTATATTTAAAAAATGTTACTGATATATGAAATGTGAATTATATAATATTGCATATACTATAATTTACAATTCTAAAGATATTAAACCAAGTTTCACTTCTCAAAATTTTAACGATAGCATTAGTGATATTATGGTTGATTAATTCTTAATTGATGATTCTTAAATAAATATATTTAATCGGAAAATGTTTTAAATTATACATATTTTATAAGAAACTAACATTTTTCAAATATTTTAGTAATAAATTCTAAAAATATTACATTTATTTAAACAGAAGAAAATATTTGAATATTAACAATATTAAAAAATAATTCTATAATTCAATAATTATTAAATTATTCTATAATTATTAACAAATACATAACATCTTCCTTAATGAATTAAGCCACTTTTCTATATTAGTTAATAAGATTTTTACTTCTCTCTTTTTGCAGAAATATGCCAAGGTATTGTTGTGTACCAAACTGTACATCAAACCGTCCTGGTAAAGATTATGTTACCTGTTTCAGATTTCCAAAATCTGAACAGCTAAAAGCTCTTTGGTTAAGAAAAATATCAAGGGATGATTTTCAGTTAACAAAAGACAGTGTTGTGTGTTCCAAACATTTTTTGGATAAAGATATTATTCGCCATGACATTATCACCACTGATGCTGGGAAAAGTATTAGTTGTCCTCGACATATTCCTAAACTTTCTGAAGGTGCATATCCTTGTGTGTTTCCTGACTCTCCTAAGTATATGACTCAAATTCCTCAAGAACGATTAGTGACTTTAGAACGTCAAGCTAAGATGAAAAAACTTGATGACGAAGAATTAAATAAATGGATTGCAAAGGATAAAATAACATCTCTGAATTCCATTATCAAAGGCTTAAACGACAAAGAGTATTCATTTAATTTTACTTTAGGAAATGATATTTTATTACATAGTTGTGAAAAATGTATAGCTTTCATTTTTATCTCATGTCAACCGAATTTAAAAATAAGTAAAAGCTTAAAAATTGATGAAAATTTAAACATGAAGTTTTCAATTAATGATCTTGTATATGATAATGAAGTATTTTTTGAAGTTTTAAAAATATCACATGAATTAAAGTACTGGAGTCAACTTGAAAATGTATTGAATTATATTTTTTCTTATAATGACTGCACATTATGCCCTATAAAAACAAAATTTACTGAATCAATTGAATGCTGGAAGTCATTTGTTGAAAATGATTGTATGCCTGAAAAAATTGATTCAGCTAAGGTTTTGTTAGAGCAAATGTCATATTTGAATAAACCACTACATGCTTTACGATATTCAACTGATTTACTAGTTTTTGCATATTGTATTTACATAAAATCGACCACAGCTTATAATTATTTGTACTCAAGTAACATTATTCGCTTACCAAGTTTACGACATCTTAAAAGACTTTCTGTTAACTTAAAAGTGAAATCAGGAATAACAGATGAAAATTTTAGTTTTTTGCAAGGTAAGTGTAATAGTTTATCAGAAAAAGAAAGAATTGTAAATTTACTTATTGATGAAATATATATAAGACCTCACATATCTTTTAAAAATCAAACATTATGTGGATTTACTCATAATAAAAAAGCCCTGGCAACTACAGTGCAAGCATTTATGATATCATCCCTTTTTTCTAATGCCAAAGAATTTGCAACTTTAATACCTGTGTATAAATTAACAGCATCTGAACTTCATGAACAAACTTTAAAAGTTCTTGAAATTTTAGAAAAAGTTGGGTTTACTGTTTTAAGTGTGATTTCAGATAATAATCGTGTAAATAGAAACATGTTTTCTCTGTTATGTTGCAGTAATGAAATCAAAGTTTGTATTCCAAATCCTTTTAATTGCTCTAAAAAGCTATTTTTATTATTTGATTCAGTACATCTCATTAAATCAATTAGAAATAATTGGGTAAATCAAAAAGAATCTGATCAAGCATTTATTTTTCCTGCTTCAACTGGAATATTTGGTTTCAAAGAAGAAAAAACAACAAACAAAAAAATTGATTTTGCTTCTGCATCATTTTCTTTGTTGAAAAACATTCATGTCAAAGAAATGAATTCATTTTTAAAAGTGGCTCCTAAATTAAATATAAAAGCATTAAATCCAAACAGTTTTGAAAAACAAAAAGTTACTTTAGCATTAAAAGTTTTTGATCAATCAAATGTTGCTGCCTTAAAATTATTATCTGAAGAACAACACTGTATGAATAAAGATCTATGTAAACAAACAGCAAATTTTATTGAAAAAATAATCTCTTGGTGGGAAATAATGAATGTAAAAAGCCCTAATAAAGGTAAGCGTTTACGTTTGAATTTCTGTGAACCTATAACTTTACATAATCAAAGCAGTGTCGAATTTCTACAGAATTTTGTGTTATGGGTAAAAGCATGGGAAAATATGAAACAAAAAAATAATCATGGAGGTTTATCTCGAGAGACTTTTTTTGCTCTTTGCCATACTTCTTCATGTATGATATCAATTATTATGTACCTATTAACTGAATTAAATGTAAATTATATACTATGTGGCAAATTTCAAACTGATAATCTTGAAGCTAGATTTGGTCAGTATCGACAAATGTCTGGTTCGAATTATTATATATCATTGTGTGAGAATCGAAAGCATTTAGACACAACATCCGGCCACACCTTCCTCCCCTCCTCTTCGAGATCGAAAGAAAAGGATATAAAACAGAGTGTACATGTCTATGTAAGGGGGAACTTCTGTTTTGGGGTCCTAGCCATTAGGATCGTGATGATTTTGGAGACGTCAGTCTCAGGATAATCTAATAATTATTTAGGCTTCTTAAGCCATCTTTTACAAGGGATTTATTAGTGGAGACGTCAGTCTCAATGTTTACGAATATCTAATTGTTTGGGCTACTTTAGCCACCTTCATTTGTAAACTTTGTGTGTACGAGACGCAAGTCTCAAAAAGTGTATCTATCGGCTTCTCAAGCCATAATGTTGATTGCAAATATTTGTTTTGTGTTGTGATGCTCTAAAAAAAAATAAATTAAAATTAGCATCTGTAATTTTTTTTCTCCATTATTTCACCTGAACCTATGCACACGGATTCTGTTCTTTACTGGATTACCAATTCAAATAGAACGCTTGGAAACGTTATGGCGCAGTCAACAGGATAGTATAGGTGAGAGCTCTTAGATTTTTATGTGCATGCTCCCCATATATTTGTTAAATGATGTTAAATGTTTTCTCGTATACAACTAATCAAACGTGATAATTAGTTAAGAGTATTGTAATTTTAATATCGTTTTTGTGTCATTCAATTATGTTTGTTTTCATATCCAAAGAGTTTTGATATGTAGTAAAAATTGTTAAATATTCATTTTGTTAAAACAATTGCATTTAATAAGAATTTAATATCAATAATTTCTAATACGAGTTTAGAAATGATAATCATCTTAAGAAAATATTTTATTTTATTTTATTATTACTTGTTATCCTAATAAATGTTGTATTGTTTTGTGGAAACTGAAAATCGAAAGTAATATTCATTAAATTGAATTTTGATGATTACTACGTATTTTCTTTAAAATAAAACTAGAAAATCAAAAGGATAAGAAAAAATATTAATTCAATATTTCAGTTAACTATAAGAAGAATTAATAATGATATGATTGTTTCATTAAACATATTGGGCTGTTGATAACATTTTGAATTAATAATATTTTATTCAACGAAATTTCCTAATCAAAATATTTTGTATTGTACATACTTAATTTTGAATCTTGATGAAAATGATATTTTGAATTTTTAGTGCTTTTTTTTTAATCAGAAGAATGTTTATTATTGATCAACAAATGTTATTCTAAAAGTTTTTGCTAATTGATATTGAGATTAAATATATGCTTCCTTAAAAACGAAACAAATTTTGTTCATTATACAACTAAGCTGCTTTTATGTAATTTAAAACATATTTCATTGTTCTTGAGTTTTCATGTTGGTTCATTGTATTTTAGTTTTTTAGTTCATTGTATTTTAGCTGATTAATTTTCATATTTTTGGTATACTCCTGATATTGGATTTCAATTACAAAATTGAATCGAAAGTGAATTAAATTGTAAGTTCATGTGTTTTTGTTTTAAGTTCTTAGGTATGTTAAGAATATAATTTGAAATAGTATAATGTTTCGCTTTTGATTATAAAGTTTAAACTTAGTAATAATTGATTATTTATCTTATATACAATTCCAATTATATATATAGTTTAAGAATTATAATAAATTATATTCATTTTTCTGTATTCACCATTTTAATAGAGAAGTATAAAAGTGAATAAACAATATTTTAAGCTCATTTTAAATAGACATTTTGAATATAGGACTGTTCAATTAGGCAAGCATGGCATTTTTATTGAGGGCTAAGAAAGAGGATTTACGGTGTTTGGCGGAAGATCTAGGGGAATGTCCAAATCCCACTATGAAAATATTTGAACTTAAAAATCTGATCACTAGTAGTAAAGCTTATGAGGAAGAGTTGGTTAGAGTGTTCCTTGAGACCATTATTAACGATAGGAAAGAAAAAGAGCAAATGGAGTTAGAACTCGAAAAATTAAGAATCGAATCGCGGAAAGAGAACAATTTTTCACATTCTCTAGAAAATAATTTTGCATTGTGCCACGAATTAGTCAAATTGATGCCAAAATTAGATCTGAGGACAGATGACATAGTGATTTATTTATCTCTCTTTGAAAGACAAGCAAAGAGAATAGGGGTAGATCATAAGGATTGGGTATCAAGTCTTTTAACTTTAATACCATCTGATATTGTGCAGCTTATTGCGAGAGAATCCGAAGAGAGTTTTGAAGATTATGCATACATAAAGAATATTTTATTAAGGAGATTCAAGTTGAATCCAGAAAGTTTTCGTAAAAAGTTTGTAATGCATCAAAAAGCTCCTGATAAATCATGGAGCGACTTTACTTTTGAGATTTCGAACTACTTTCAAGAATGGTTGGAAGGATTAGGAATCAACGATTTTGAAGGTTTGAAGGATTTAATGATAACCGACCAAATTAAAAAGAGAGTACCCGCTGAAGTCAGAGAACATTTTGTGGACGAATGGACCAAAATGACAACCCCTTCCCAATTAGCTGAGAAGCTCGACGCATATGAAAGCGTCCGAGCTGATAGGAAAAAGGTTGCATCTGTTTCTAAAGAAAGGTTTGAGAGATGTTAATCACTCAATTCCCACGCAGATAAAATTTCTAAGAGTAAATCACATACAGACCAGTTCAACAGTCGGAAATCTCAAAAGTATTATGGAAAATCAGATTCGCAGCGTCAAGGCTATAAACCCACTTGCTACTCGTGTGGTGTTGAAGGTCATACATCCCGTGTTTGTTTTAACAAGAATTCTCCGAAGAAGAATTCCAATCAGACGGTTCAAACTAACTCAGTCAGGGCGACAAATTCAAATTGTATTTCAGAAACAGCTGTTTTAAATGCTAAAATAACTACTCCTATGTCCTTATCTGTTGAAACGAAAAGGAACGTGGACGAGCTGACAATTATAAACATCAGGTGTGGAGAAAAACTTTTGAGAGGTATTCTAGATTCAGGTGCCCAAATATCAGTAGTACGGAGTGATTTAGTTGAACACATCTACTCCGAAGGTGAAGGGAAAATTGAAATTGAATCAGCATTCGGAGAAAGGGAAGTAACACCTTTAAGAATCTTCAACATGAGGTTAGATGATGGACTGCATGGAGCAGTGCCAATAACATGTGCTATTTCAAATAAACTTGTTAATGAACTATTGATCAGTACAACAGCGTATGAGGCTTTAAAAGAGAACATTCAGATTTATAGTGTGTCAGAGGATAAATTAAACGAAAATGTGACTGAAGGACCAACGGGAAATTGTGGAAATACCGTAAATGAAGAAAACTCAACTGAAGATAATGAGGAGACTTTAGCTACTTTAGCTTTAACACAGGGCAATATTCAGGAATCAGACGCCCGAGATATGAAGAAAGAATTCATTGAGCTTCAAAGAACTGATGAATCTTTATCTTCTGTTTGGGATTTAGCCAAGAAGAACCTGTCTTCTTACGAATTAAGTGGCGATCTCTTGATTCATTCGGAAAGAATATGTGGAGAGATTGTTAAGCAAGTAGTTCTTCCTCGCTGTAAAAGGGAAGAAATTATGAAGATAGCTCATGATATTCCGTTAGCTGGTCATTTAGGAGAACAGAAAACAAAACAAAGGATCAAATATTCCTTTTTCTGGCCTACAATTAAGCAAGATGTAAAGCTGTATTGTCAAAGTTGTAAAGTTTGTCAGCTCCGAAAAAGTGTTACGTATAGGGACAGAATTCCTATCCAGCCTATAGTGAGGCCCGAAACTCCTTTTGAGGTTTGGAGTGTCTACTGTATCGGTCCATTGGAGCCTCCATCTCGCCGAGGACACAGATACATCATTTGTGCTATAGATTTATGCACTAGATGGGCAGAAGCCATTCCTACAAAAAATATTAGTGCAAAGACTACTTGCAGTGTCCTTATGAAAATCTTTACACAAACTGGATTCCCCAAGATGATATGTTCTGACCAAGGAACAAACTTTACAGCCAAGCTAACTGAGTCATTTTTGAGTACGTTAGGAGTGTCCCCAAGATTTTCCACGCCAGGTCATCCTGAGAGCATGGGCGCCGTGGAACGATGGAATAAGACTCTTAAAGATATGCTAAATAAAAATATCCAGGAAAATGGATCCAACTGGGACTTGCATCTTCCATACCTGTTATTTGCTTACAGAGAAGTTCCACACTCCACTACCGGAATATCACCTTTCCAATTGGTATATGGACGTATCCCACCTGGACCGTTGTCACTCTTAAAGGAAATATGGAAGGGAGAGCGGCAGATTCCTTTAACTGCTTCTCGTTCTGCAGAAGATTACTTGAAAGACTTGATGGAAAAATTGAGGAAAGCCCATGACCTAGCTGCTGAAAATTCCAAGAAATCACAAGAAAGATATACTTTTCAGTACAATTTGAGAGCTAGACAGAAATCTTTCAAGGTTGGAGATAAAGTGCTCCTTCTATTACCATCATCATCACATAAGCTGTTGAATACATGGATAGGACCAGCTACAATAATCGAAATGACTCGTCCAAATTCAGCTAAAGTTGAACTAGAAGATGGAAGTTGCAGAGAACTACATGTAAACAAACTTCGACCATATGTTGCTAGAATTAACCATGTTGGCTTAATATTTGAGCAAGATGAAGACTTTGGAGACTTACATTATGCATCAACTGATTTAATTAACAGGTCGGTCACAGACATAAAAACCAAACTTTACAGGGCTAAGGAAAATTTAAAAAATTTACAAAGAGAACAACTATTCGAAGTCTTGAAAGAATATACGGATGTGTTTAGTTCAAAACCTGGTCAGGCACGTGTTGAAGGACATTCTGTGCATGTCACTGAAGAATGTGCTCCAAAGAAATTAAGACCATATCGTGTTCCAATAGCTCTACGTAAAGAAGTAGATCGCCAAATCCATGAGTTGCTCGATTTGAACTTAATTGAACCAAGTGAAAGTGATTGGGCCCACCCTGTGGTCTGTGTTGCAAAAAATGATGGAAGTGTTAGACTTTGTATTGACTATCGAATTTTGAATAGCTTTACTGTTCCGGATGCATATCCAATGAAAATTGCTAAGGAATTGCTATTTGAGGTCGGTAGTGCTAATTTCATCTCAGTGCTTGATTTGACTAAAGGCTACTGGCAGATTCCTATGAAGGAAGAAGCAAAACCATACACTGCCTTCGTTACACATTCTGGGCATTACCAATGGAAGGTATTACCATTCGGTATGAAAAACGCAGGAAGCACTTTTCAGAAATCTATGGACAAGATCCTTAGACCTCATAAAGATTATTGCCGTTCTTATATTGACGATGTGGCTATATTTTCTAAAACTTGGGACGAACATTTAAATCACATTAATAAAGTTTTTCAGACACTGAGAGATGTTGGTCTCTCTGTGAATCTAGATAAATGTGATTTTGGAAAAACAAGTGTGAAATTTTTAGGGCATGTGATAGGATCCGGCAAGCATGCTCCAGATCCTCAAAAAGTAGAGGCCTTACAAAAACTAGCAAGACCTACCACGAAAAAGGAAGTTCGTAGCTTATTAGGCCTTGCCAGTTATTATAGAGATTATATACCAAACTTTTCAAAGATAGTGTTACCTCTAACCAACTTAACTAAAAGAAGCATTCCCAACTCTATCCCTTGGGATAAGACGTCTGAAGATGCATTTTTAAATCTTAAAAATGAACTATTAAAAATGCCAAGTCTTCACACTCCGGAAATGAATCGGCCCTTTCAACTCTACACTGATGCTTCTGCAACAGCCATTGGTGCTTGCTTGGCACAAAATGACGATCTGGGTAAAGAAATGCCCATTGCCTTTTTCAGTAAGAAATTTACTCCATGCCAAACAAAGTGGTCTACAATTGAGCGTGAAGCTTTTTGTGTTCTAGAGGCTTTAAAAAGGTTTGATACCTGGGTGTTCGGCGGCCAAGTGCAAATCATTTCTGACCACAATCCTCTTACTTACCTCACTAATTGTGCACCTCATGGAGCTAAACTATACAGATGGGCTCTGGCTTTGCAGAGGTACAATATGACTGTAACCTATCGTAAAGGATCGAGGCACACAAACGCAGATGCATTATCCAGACTAGCTATGGAATAATATGACATTTTTTTAGATAGGGCATTTTATTAGATTATTTTTGTGTATGCATGTGTTGTATTTTAAGAATTACTAAGTATAATCATTACTTTTATTTAAGTATGTGTTAGTGTATGTGAATATCATAATGTATGTAAATAACATGCTATAGCTCATATGTTGTTGAATTATAATTGTGTTCCTTTGGGGAGTTATGCAAATTGGAGCTCGTACCTATACTATGGCACCACCTGTATTTTTTTGGTGGTTTTTCTTTCTCTTTTTTTTTCCTTCTTGTTCTTTCAGGTGCAGCAACATTGTCCCTTGGCGACGAATGTGCTTCCTTTGGGGGGACGTGTGAGAATCGAAAGCATTTAGACACAACATCCGGCCACACCTTCCTCCCCTCCTCTTCGAGATCGAAAGAAAAGGATATAAAACAGAGTGTACATGTCTATGTAAGGGGGAACTTCTGTTTTGGGGTCCTAGCCATTAGGATCGTGATGATTTTGGAGACGTCAGTCTCAGGATAATCTAATAATTATTTAGGCTTCTTAAGCCATCTTTTACAAGGGATTTATTAGTGGAGACGTCAGTCTCAATGTTCACGAATATCTAATTGTTTGGGCTACTTTAGCCACCTTCATTTGTAAACTTTGTGTGTACGAGACGCAAGTCTCAAAAAGTGTATCTATCGGCTTCTCACGCCATAATGTTGATTGCAAATATTTGTTTTGTGTTGTGATGCTCTAAAAAAAATAAATTAAAATTAGCATCTGTAATTTTTTTTTCTCCATTATTTCACCTGAACCTATGCACACGGATTCTGTTCTTTACTGGATTACCAATTCAAATAGAACGCTTGGAAACGTTACTCATTGCAAGAAATTTTAGAAGCTGAAAAAAAATTAAGAGTAAAAAATTTATTACATGTTAAATCTAAAATATATGGCAGTTTCAGCATTTCAGATTTGATTGATTCTCACTCCTTTGAAAGTGACATAATTGGTGATATAAATGTTGATTCATTTTTAACTGTTTTAGATAATTTACCCTTTGAAAACTTAACCAAAAATGATTTAAAAGTTCTAACATATATTGCAGGATATTGTGTTCTTAAATTAAAACTCTCATGTAATGCATGTATTTCATCTTATGTAACTTCAAAAGATTTAGAACTTGATGTAAAATCTCATGAGAATTTCCAATATTTATATATGTTGAATAGAGGAGGTTTGAAAATCCCTTCCTTACATATTATTAATGTATTATCAATTTGTTATTTAATATTTTTGCAGATAGTTTCTATAACTGAATATGAACATGAATTTTTAATTTGTAAAAATCAAGTAATGCTACTGGTAAAGTTAACTAAAATATTTCTTAAAGAAAATAATATTATATTTGAAAATGTGTGTTTAGAATGTAATAAATCTTGTGATTTTTATGTTTCAAATGTCATCAAAACATTTACGAATATCTGCTTAAATAATTATTCCAAACGATGTAATGATGTTGAGAAAAATAAAAAAAGTGCTAATAAATGTAAAAAACTTCAGACAGTTAATTAGTATAATTTCTAAAATATTACACCCAATAAAAAAGATATGTCTGTGAAAATTAAGTGTTTTAAACTATTATTAAAAAATGTTTATATTGTTTTAATATCTTTTCTGTTTTTTTTTTTTGTTTTTTTTTTTTTTTTTGTCAATATTGGATTTGTGTGTGAAATGCATTCACTTACAAAAAATAATTTTCTACTGTATAATTCTAATAATTTTAATTGTATCCAAGCTTTTTAATTTTCAAACAATTTATTGAACCAAATATTTTCATTGTAATTGAAGTTTTGTATTATGCTTTGTAAATATTTTTGTAATCAAGTGAAAAATGTGATTTATATATTATTACATTATAATACCTGTAAATAAACTAGATAGTTTGATTATACTTTGATTTAAATAAATTCTATAATAAAAAAATATAACTTTTTGAATTTTTTTAATTGTGTTCAATGTTTGAATTATTTGTACTCAAGGTTTTTCCCCCTTCTGTGATAGTGATTATAATTGTAAATAAAATAAAAATCTTTGTGCTTTTTCCCCAGAATTGGGATGAGAATTTTATTTTGAACACATGTGCACATCCTTAATCATTTGTTCAATAGAAATTCTTTTCTGATCAATTCTGGTATTAATTAGTGCATATTTTTAATTCTCAATGTTTTTTTTATATAAATTAATAAATGTCATTTTAATTAGAAAGCTGTTAATAAAAATCATCAAAGAAAAGACGGTAATAAAAAATTTAAATAAACTTTCTATGTGTTTTTGAACGTCGGTCGATATTACGATATCATTTTATTACAAGAGAAGATTACTTTATTATTATCAAATAATTTATTTTTGAGAAGGAATCTGATTTATTTTAACATAGAATCTTCATTCATTTGTGTTTGTTATTTCGTTAAATATTTAATAAGTATATATTCTATACCTAGACAAACTGACACCAATAGTCCAACGCGCATTCAGTTTCACAGCGCAAGCGAACTTCGTTCCCTCCGATGATGATGATGATTATTCACTGTCACGGCCTTGTTATCTAGGTGGTCTTGTTAGTGGCCACTGCATCAACAGCCGATGGCGATGTCGAGCACAATGTACGGTAGGAAAAACGGTGACCGTTTCATGTAT
>JAPDSC010143412.1:0-13932 GCA_026290005.1 Latrodectus geometricus
ACTAGTCTTGAAAGAATTTACTTTTATTCAGAAGCATCAGAAATGTAAAAGTTTTAAGGAGAATAAAAAGAAAATATGTTTTGTTGATCATATCTGTAAAATTTGTTTTTATATTTTCCTGAAGAATGGTGCGATAAGCCTGACAGACAGTAAGCTGTTCTATTTTTTTTTTTTTGTTTCTTCCCAATTTCTCTCTTGAAGAACATAAATATTTATAGCACTGTGGAGATAGATAAAGTGTGCTAAATAGTTTCCTAACTAAATTCCCTTTCTTTGAAGATTTTTACTACTCGATTCAAGAAATTAAGTGATTATCTTTATTTTCCCATTACTAATAGAAAAGTCAAATAAAATTTCTGGAGATTATTTGGATTTCAAATTTAAGGATTTATGGTCACATCACTTGCTAAATATTAATTTAAATATTTTTATTATGCCTAAAAATTGAATAAAGTTTCCTAAAACATATAAAATTTTATAACTATTGAATCTAATATGCTCTTGCATTTATGTTTAATTCTAATGAGGAATTAAATGAAAAATTAAATTTTAAACTCTAGCAATTTTAATTTAACGTAAAAAATAGTTGATGTTTTAGTTGAATTCTGGATTTATGAGGATTCCTTAATGCACGTCTCATCTTTTTCATCAAAACTTCATTTATCGCATGAAAATGCAGTTACAGCTAAGAGCTCATGTATAGAAATATATTTTTATAGTCACTTGGAGCCTCTTGCCAATTTAGAGTCTGACAAATTCTAAGTGAATATCAAATATAGTTCTAAATAATTTGAAAGTAAGTACCTCTCTCTCTCTCTCTCTGTATGTATGTGTGTACGTATGTATGTATGTACGTACGTACGTACTCTGACGTAATTAGGGAACACGAATTATTTTTGGGTATTTCCTATATAAGGCTTACGTTAACTGATTGGTTTGATTTCTTTCTCATTCACTGAACATTTTTTTGCTTGCCATGGCTAATGGTACAGAGATTTAACCGATTAAAATAAGTTACGAACCTCTACAAAAATCATACACAAGGGGGTATTCCACAAACCATGTATTACAAACTATATAGTTAACTTTTAGCAATGAAGAATATTATTCCTTACGACACCATTTGGACTATAGTTTTTAGATATTATTATTTAAATGATTGTCATTCAAAACAACCTAAATGTGTTTTAAAAATACAATTCAAAGTTATGTTTGCTTCAAACAAAAATATATGAAGTTTTCTCATAACCTACAAAGATTGTAATTGTTTGATAAAATGGTAATGTATTTTATCATATGTATAACATCGCTATCTAATGGAATTAAAAATGAAATGATTTCAGAAAACTTTGAAAAAATTATAAATAAGCAAAACATAATATAAAATTCAGACCTTTTGACAAAACATACGATGCTGTTGATGTTTTTTAATCAAGAGATATTAAAAAAAAAAGTACCCACATTCGAGTTCAATTTTAATTTAAATTTGATATAGCAATTTTTAGTAACGATTTATATTAAATGCTAAAGAGTACAAAATATTTCATCATAAAAGAAGACAAATATTTTTAATAAATATTCTTATACTTTCTAAAACGTTTTAGTAGAAAATCATTTTTTCAATTATTGCAATTATTTATTTTCTATTATCTGAAAAGCTTTTCTCAAAACATGTCATGCTTTCTTTTTCAGACAAACAGCAGGCTTAGAAAGAAAAAGTGTAACAGAAACTATTTGTTTGATTGAACATTTTGAATGATTAATTAATAGTGAAACATGTGATGCTAACATTTATCTTTCATGATTAATGTATAATTTAAAATACATAGATTTATCCTGTTACAATTGCTTTGATTTTACTTTCATAATTTTTTGAAACATTTTTCTTTTTAGTAAAATATTTCCTTTCAGTTATTAAAAAGTATAAAACTCATTATAAAATTTATTTCAATTTTACATAACAATATTTTTTTCAGTTTAACAGTTTAAATTTACTTAAAGTATAATTTTAATCATTTGTTAATTAAAATTTGATTAATATCATTTCAGAGCAATATATCACGTATTTATCCTATTTTCTTATTTCTATTTCACATTTTTTTTACAAAATTTCTTGAATTTTATAAAAGCAGCTTTTCACTTTTATCGAAATCATTTTAATTATATATATTTCATGTTAGCAAAGGATAATTAATTTAAATTTACAATAAGCACATATATATCAATATTTTGGTTTTACATATTACATTTTATAAAAGAACATTTTATATCCTTATTTTGTTCAAAATAGAATTTAATAATTTTTATTTAAGTTAGATAAAAGTCTACTTTGTGAAATATTTAAAGTATCTAATTTCATTTCAATCTTATGGTCAAAACTAAAATATAATTGTTAATCAGCTTTCAAAATTTTAAAAAGATGATTTTGATTTTAGAGGCATTTTAGATATCGAAAAATATTGTACTCAAATTTGTAAAATGACTTCATCAACAATTATATTCAATCAATTACTTTGGGAATATATATTAATATACAAAAAGTAAAGTAAATTAATGTTTACTTATAATTTTGCTATTTTTATGTAGTTTCTGATAGTATGATTTTCAATTTTTATAAGAAAAAGTTCAAAATATAATAATTTCATAGGAGCTTAAACTAAACATAAAAATTATTGCTAAAAGGAAAAAAAAACCTTAAATAGAACAACTTATAATTATCAGCGTGAAAATTTCATGTTATGTTTCTTTAAAGAACTTGAGGATATGTTGCTCTTCAAACGTATTCTAAGGATTATTCAAAATCAAACATATAAACATTGAGGATTTTGTTATGACCCAAATAATATTTGGTTAAAGATTATTCTTATTTTTTCAAATGACAGCAAAATTTGAAAAAGAAAGGATACTGTCCTGCAAACTGAAAGGATAATATTTTAGCTAATTAGGAACCCAATTCAAAAATAATATTATATATTTGCTTTTCAGTATTTTTGAAATGAGATATTTGACTCAAATTTAAAACTATTTTTGTGTACTTAAATTACTAAGCAGTTTATTCTGTTTTATAGAAAACATATATTCTTTTAATTAACTAGACGAAAATATTATTAGAGCTGATATTTATAATGAAAACAAGAATATGATGAGAATTTTAAAAATATATTTGAATTAACACACCTCTAAATAATTCAAAATCAATAAATCACTGAATAATTTATATTTTAACTTTAAATCTCTTTAAGTACTTAATAAATAAGAAATTGTAAACAAATAGTTCACAAGTTCATTGTTCAATGAAAATCTCTTTTTTAATGAACGATTTTTAGGTATTCAGAAGGATTTATCCATGACTATTAAATTTATTTACGTTTCATAAAAAATTTATACACATCTTAAAACAATCTCTTAAATTTTTTTTTAATTCTTGTTCATCTTTATGCTAAGAAACTTCAGAAAAATACTAGATATCAATTTTTAAATTAGTTCTAATGTTTTTAGTATCCAAAGCATTACTTTAAAACCATGAATGATACACCAATTGAGATAGTATTGCATTTTACTTTAAGAAGTTGGATTCCAGAAACTTGTGCTTAGATGCACGTTCATGATTAAAATTTACATTCATGCTTTAACGTATGAGCAGTTGTTAGGTGTAGTTTTAATATTTTTAACAATTCACACTATTTACTTTAGAAAAATCTTAAAATTTAATTTTTCACAACGCTTAAAAATCTTTATTCACATTGAACTTTGAATTGAATTGAAAATAAGAGTTTAATTATTGAACACAGAAAAATAAGATTAAAGTATTGTCCTGGTATTCAATTTGTATTGGTTTATTTCTTGATAGAATTTCCAAGCGTGTTAAGAATATGAAACGCTATATCCCGGCATTCGAAACTTCTCTTATCCAACCAACCGTGTTAAGTATTTCCTCTTTGAAGCGTCTAAGGTATACAAATTCGAGCGAATTCAAATTAGTTAGACACTGTTGGATTACTTGAAATACTGATCAATTTCAAATGATTCCAGGGAATTAAGCTGAAATTGGCTGTCTAGTTAATTTCAAAGAGCATGTATTTAAGAGGGGTGATAAAACTCTTCTAAGTAAGCAGGTATGTATTAAAATTCAATTAATATAGAAAAAAGCTATAAATTTATTATAAAAAAATGTATGATTTGCTAAATTTATGTACATATAAAATGAATTTTTATCATATTTAGTAATTTAATCAGCCAAATCAGTTTTGATATAAATAATTATTAAGAATAAATATCTAGTAATATAAAGACGAATAAATTATGAATAAAACATTAGAAAAAAATAATGAGACTAATAAATAAATAATAATTAATAAATAAAGATGCTAAATAATTTAAGTTGTTCACCGTAATAATAATACTGTATGCAAGTATAATTTTTTGTGTTCATTTATTCCTTTATTCGCTCATACACCCACCCACATACACAAATATAAATATATATATTAAATATATTATGTCTCTATGTATGCATATAAATTTGATTATATTAACATTAATGATTTGATTTAATATTTAGAGCAGAAGAAATATTATAATTTGATTGATTAATGATAGAATATTTTTTAATTTACCTTATTAAATAAATGCGCTGTGGAAGAGCAAATAAATTATTTTTTTATAAAGCCTAAAAAAAAATTCATATAAAATACTTTTTTTTTTTATTAGAGATAACTAGTGAATAAATTTGATAGAGATCAAAAATATTTCCAGATTCGTAATTATAGTTATAAACCTTATGCTGACTGTTTAAATGTATTGGAAAATTATTTTACTGTTTAAATAAATGTAGTAAAATAACAAAAAAATCTTAAGTAACGTAACTAAATATTAATATACTAGTTCCATAGTAAATTAAATGTACACAAACTATGAGTGAAACATATTTATTATTGTCATATGTAATTTTTATTTCTCAATTTAGTCATACTATTTTTTTTAGCGTTGAATAAAATTGAGACATTTATGTTGAGAAAGATACAATATATTAATAAAACTGTTAAACAGCTGATATGTAAATATAATTTTATTACATGTTGAGCCAAATATGGGTTTTGGGGCTCTTCTATAGACTAATAGATGTGTGCGCCCTCATAAAATCAAGAACATCATGAGAGTACAATACAAAGATCTTTAAATAGTGCACAAATATGAAAAAACTAAAAATGTCTAAGCCAGAGCTATTTACTGGAAAGATTTTGTAATTAATGTTAATTTTTATGAATAGCTTGTAAATCATAAATTTTATTTCATAAAACTAAACAAAATGCGTCAAAGAAGCTAGAAATATATTTATAAATTTCTTAAAGATAATTTAGTAAATAAATTTATATATTAAAGAAGTTATTCATTTCCATATGAGCGGTTTAACCATTTCCGGATTTTAGCTAAACAGAGTATTCAAAATTCCGAGGACAGTATAATTTAGGGTTATGAATTATTTAAAACTAAAATACTAAACAGAATACTAGCCTACAATTAAAAAAAACTACCCAGAGGAAAATCTATAATATTCCTTGAGATTTTCAAGGTTAAATCATGAATTCTACCACAAGAACTGTAGTAGTTTTAAAGAAAAATATTAAATTCATTTAGGGCTGCAATGTTTTTAAAAAGCTAATTATCATGTGCATATCATTAAAAGCTTTTCTTGAATTTTATTTATCTTTGGGAGTTAAAAATAACCAAATATTATTTTTTATATCCAAATATTAGTTTGATTAAGAATATAAAATGGGTTCTAAGTCTTTCAACTCAGAATGTAGATTCGCAAATATTTTCTTTTTTGATTTGATAAGGAATTTGAATAAGTTGTATTAGTGATTTTCATAAGCATCCATTACTGATTCTTATTCTGATTCATTTTTGTACTTTTACAAGCATAAATTCTAATTGAATTTTTTTTTTTTTTTTTTAAATAATTTTTAAGCATGTGGGTGATCTTAATTTCTTTAAAATCTATATCAATGCTAATTTTAATTTATTTTATAATAAGTTAGATTTCGAAAGCGCAGGCAGATACTACTCATAAATTGATAATAAAGTTGTAATTGTCTGCTGCATATAAAATGAACACACTGAAGATTATAGAGCTAAAAATCTCAGCTGCTCCAGCAATAGCAACTGATACAGATTATTTTATATACCACCTGGTGAACAGTGAGATTGAAATCCTTCAAAATACGCTCAAATCACCATCAGGATAAACCAGGTGAATAGTTCCACCAATCTACACTGGGATCCACAACATTCTCCGTATTTATTAAATATTCTAAAACACATAAAAAGACAAAACAGAAAGTGACACCCTCACAGAGATTGCTATCATTAATAAGTTATATTTTTGACATTTCTCCCAAAATTCATTATCATTTTTTTTTTTCCTTCATTAAAATTATTTTTCATTATCATTATTTTTTATCATATCATTATTTTTTAAACGTACCAAAAATTTCAAATATTTAATTTATTTTATTGTACAGATTACAACCCATCCTTAGAATTATAGCAGTGTTTCACATCAGCCTCTATTCAGTTATATTTTGCAGAAATAAAAATTTTCAGCATCATTGAAATATATGTTTCTTGAATTTTTATAAGAGTAATTTTATAAAAAAAATACCATTTTGAGATAAACGCAAATTCTGTATTACCTTCATTAGCCGTACTCTTGTAAATTAGTTATTGTATATAAATAAAATTACTAAGTTAGTATTCTAAATTCCCTTACTTAGAATAAAACTACATTTAAGCTTCGACTATCGTGTAAGAATTTACATTTTATCCATGCATAAATGTAAGTTATTTTTCAACAAATTAAAGTGCCTAAGTCTTGCAAGCTTGAAGTTTCAACAGTTTTCAACAAATGAACGCTTAAATATTTTTACATTTAATTACCTAGCGTTAATTATAGTATAAAACTTTTTCCAACTAACTTTTTTTTTTTAAATTGAATCTGACGCTATATTTCAGATTTAAATTTACGTTCATGTTTTAAGATGTGAAGTATGCATAAGCAAGCTATACAATAAATTTGATATTTCAGGCTTGATTGAATTTTAAATTCATTAGCTGTATCTCATTATTTTATTAAAAACATGGAATTAAAAATTTTACTGCATGACATATTTTAGCTGAACAGTATATCTAGTTAACTTTCATTTTCTAACGCTGCTGAATTTATTCAGTCGTGAGGAAGATTCCGTTTTATAAATTTTGCATCAAGCAGCTTATAATGAATTCAAATTAATCAGTCACATGCGGATTAATTCGTGCTAAATTTCAATATCGACTTCTTACAAGTTTAGGCACGTGATTGTCTTGTTAGATTTAAGTTACATAAGTGTAAGCCTTTTTCGTCAATTAGCTAAAAATATAAAACTGTAGAAGAGTTTTAAGGAAAAATTCATTTAACAATATTATATTTGATGGGGGGAAACGATATTTATACATGGAATCAGTTTGATAATATTATTTATTGCATAAAACAGTGCGGAATTGTAAAAAAAAAATTAAAAAATAATTTTATTGAAAACTCTCATAACACTTTTCCATCTCTTTGTTTATAACAATACACATTAAAAGACATTTAATAGTGTAATACACAGTAAAAATATCTGTTTAGTGTATGTGTTTTAGGGAAGTATATAATTTACAAATATCATCAATTTCGAGTAATCCAGATAAATAGTAAAGTAATTGTTTTTTCCAATGGCGGGCACTTGGGTGATTAACCCTTTTCGCGACACTACAAGGTCTGAAACTGCTACTCATTTATCGTTACCTGGTAGGCCCCTGTGAACCAAGTCACGGCGGCGAGTAGCATTACCCACATCACATCACCACAAACTCGCTTATATGGACAGGCCACATTCACCAATTATCTGGGGAAAGGACAAGTAACACTTATGATGTTCTTTTCTTAAGTAACACTTAGGAAACGAAAGTGCATCCATGTCTCGAGACGGGATTTGAACCCAGGTCCTCCCCATCCGTAATCAGTTACGCTAACCCCTAGACAGGTTGGGCGGCGTAAAATGATTGCCATATTGTTTAATTAATAAACTAAATATTGACTACAACTGATTAAAAATAAATAAATTTATTAAAATTTTTCATTTTAGCGTAATGTATATTTTTTAAAATGTGTATTTAGATATTTTTTAAATGTATGTATTATCTAAGAACTATTACTTGAATTTTATTAAATATAGTAAGCAAAGACTAAACCATCTTTCTTTATTTCCTTTTATTTATCCCCCAATCTGCCTATATTTATAAATGTGTTTAAATTAAATTTTTGGTGAAGAAATGGATATAAATTAAAATCAAAAGTATTTACTATTAAATATCAATTTACCCTTAAAAATGGTATTATTAATAAACTATATTAAAAGCAATTTTATAAGACTAAAAGTTGAAAGAATGTATACATTTCAATTATGAAACAAGAAATTTCAAAATGATAATACAATTTATTTATTAAGTTATAAATGTTTTAAAGTACTACTATTTAGAATTGTTTTTATGAGTCTCTAATAATATTTATTTAAATAATTTCCGATGCATTTTCGAGGACGTTCATACAAAAGTAAAGTAAATGCTGCATATTTTATTATACGCAACATTTAGTAAAAATTATAATGTAATGCAGAAATAGAAAATATATTGCTCTTATAAAGCATATTTAAAATATATAAAGAAAATATTATTAACGTTGTAGCCAGTTTTAAAGTACAATTACAATTTATGAAAAAAAAGCAATTTCCATTCCAAATGAAAATTAAATATGAGTACAAAATAAACTCTTAAATTGCATTTAAATTTAAATCTCATGCAGATACATTTATAACATCAGATTTGAGATGAATAAGAATTATACATTTTATTTTTGATTTCTCAACTACTCTGAAACTTTAAAATGTTTTAAATTATTTCTTAAATTTTTATTAAAATATATGAAATTACACAAACCTATCAAGTAAAAAAAGTTTTAATTAAAGTCAAATAATTATCTTCATAATATTATAATAAACTTCAGAAATACTATGAATTAAAACTTGCTATCATTAAATTTAGAAAGAGTTTTTTAACTATGATGAAATAAGTTTATTTAGGTGTGAAAGATTTTTGATATTCACTTCTGATTATTACATTAATTATTTTATTTAAGCACTTAGCAATATTACATACATTCAAAAACTCAACATTTTTAAAATAATAGCGTTCTTTTGAATAAAATGTAATTAAATTTAACTAAATACTTAGGGTCATTTTTATGTTAAATTTTGACTCGACGATAATTTATCGTCATTAATTTAAAAATATTTTACAAAAATACTTCATGAAAAAATTTTAATTACGAAATATTTATAATGATATTTATTTGTAAGAATTATTAACTAGGAATAAAAATCTTAACATTTAATAAATGTAGTTAACTATAAAAATCTGATTGAAAAATATTGGTGAATATTATTATTAGAACTATTTGATACTTTTCATATTGTAAAGAATGTTTGAAAAAAACTAATTTGGATGTGTCTCGTATAAAAGAATAAAGCTGCTTTTTTGTGTCTAATTGAATGCTTTGCATTAATGATTTTCCCATGAACTGTAACTGTGAAGTTCTCACGATCCTGTCGTCTCCAGGATGGTTGAATAACACAAAACAAATTATTGGGACACGAAACATTTATTACACATTAACACACAAACAATGAATTCGGACATTTTGTTTTACAACGACCGGGAGCGGATTCCGCTACCCCCAAGAAACAGAACCAACCGCACCGTTCTCCTTACTCCGACACGACTCTAACGTCCCCGTCTTAGTGTCTCTACTCCTCGCAGAAAACGATATCAAAAGTACTCTTCCAGTTCACAGTCTGACTTTCACACCTTCCCTCCAGTTTCCATTGCTGGACCTTGTCCCGCATATGGAAACTACAAAGAACCGAGGAAAAAAAAATTGTTCACAATAACGTTTTCTTTAAAATGTTTCTCTTACCTTTTCTCACCATTCCATTAAGAGCCAAATAAATCAAAATTCTAAATGTAAATTCTTACCCATTTGCTCACATGCTTGAGCTTACAATTAACCTATATTCAACTACTGCTATAACCATTAAGGAAAAAAAACAATTTAATAAGAAATATACAATATATTTGTTGCACAACAGTATTTCAAGTTAAGTAAATAAAATAAAAAAAAATCACATATACCAAAACATCATTCACATACACATACCCATGTAAATAATAATTAATAGATACTAATAAACAAAATAGAATTATATAAAGTTAAATATAAATATTTAATATCTTGAAATATTTTTTCTATCTTACAATATTCTTAATGAAAATTGAATAGTTTTAATCACCCTCATAAACCCTTGATAAGGCATCTGCGATAACATTATTATTACCGGATTTATGAGCTATAGTGACCTGATAGCGAGAGAGAGCCAATGACCATCTTTGTAATCTAGCATTCTTCGGGATGCTTTCCGTAAGATATTTCAGAGGATTGTGATCTGTGAATAACTTTATGGCAGTTCCGTAAGTCCATGCTTCAAACTTGCCTAAGGCCCAGATCACTGCATATGCTTCTCTCTCGATAGTACTCCATTTAGTCTGCGCTGGGGTTAGTTTCTGACTGGCGAAGGTTATAGGTTTTGAACTTCCATCCATGTTTCTTTGCATTAAACATGTTCTAATGCCAGTAACTGAAGCATCTGTGTGGAGTTCAAATTGCTGATTTAAATCAGGTGTTGATAGTGTAGTGACAGCACACAAACTCTCTTTCAGTGAAATAAAAGCTTTTTCTGCCTCTTCAGATCAAGGGATATCATTTGGTAGCGACTTTTTGGTCAAGTCTGTTAATGGCTTAGCAATGTTTGCATAATGAGGCACATATTCCCTATAATAGTTGAACAGCCCTAATATCGATCTTAAAGCTTTCTTGGTTCTTGGTGACTTTAAGTTTTTGATTGCTGCAATTTTATCAGGATCGGGTCCATGTTCTCCGGATCCAACCACATGACCCAAATATTTAACCTTTGATCGCGCAAAAGTACACTTTGCTAAATTTGCAGTAAAATTGCATTTTTCCAAGGTTTCCAAGACTACCCTTATATGATTCAAATGTTCATCCCAACTCGATGAATAAATTATGATATCATCCAGGAAACTTTCGACAAAATCACTATGCGGTCTTAGAATTTGGTTCATAATTTTCTGAAAAGTAGCTGGAGCACCAGCCAGTCCAAATGGCATTACTTTCCATTGATACTGTCCCTTAGGCGAAACAAAACTTGTTAGCTCTCGACTATCTCGATCCAATGGAATTTCCCAATAACCCTTGAGGATATCTAGAGTTGTTAAATACTTTGCAGCACCAGCTTTGAATCGTAATTCCTCTGAATTTTGCATTGGAAAAGGAGATATTTTAGACTCAGAATTTAGTCCTCGATAATATACACATAATCGAATCGTTCCATCTTTCTTGGAGACGCATACAAGAGGATAAACAATCTCTGCCGTAGACGGTTCTATCAAATCCGTGTCTAATAGTTTTCTTATTTGATTTTCCACTTGAGGTTTTAACGATTCTGGTATTCTGTATATATGTGGCTGCTTCCTTACAATTCCAGATTTTAAGATTATTTTGTGAGGTTGTACCTTAGCTCGTTTCAATTCACCATTAAATACAACCCTGTAGTGCTTTAGAACTGCTAACAGCTGGGTCTTTTGTTTCGGAGATAAATTTGACCATTCAGTCTTTTCTTCTAGTTGTTTCCATGTCTCCTTTATTTCTCCCCGGCCTCCTAATGGTACAGGTTGAACTTCACCAAAATCTTCATCTGCTTCATAAATTATGCCCACGGTATTAATCGGCTGGATATATTTCCTTAGTTTATTCTGATGCAGGTGACGGATGCTTCCATCAGGTAATTTTACAATATATGAGTGTGGGGATTTTCGTTCTACAATTTCACCTGGACCTTTCCATCTGGAACAAAGTTTGTTAGTAGAGTCTGGAATTAATACGATAACTTCATCTCCAACACATGATTCTTTTGATTTGGATCTTAAATTATGATAATGTACATATTTTTCTTGTTGACTTTTGGTATGCTCATCGGCGTATTCCACAGCATTCTGCAACCGATTTCGAATCTTTTGAAGATAATTAGTTATTGATTCCCCAATACATTGAGGGAGAACAACTTCATCTTCCCATGTGGATTTTAAAATAGCTAAAGGTCCTACTGGAGGTCTTCCATGAACTAATAAGAATGGTGAGACCCCTGTTGTAGCATTTGGCACTTCACGATATGCCCACAAGATAAAAGGCAACTGCTTGTCCCATCCTCTACCTTGCGATCTTATAGCATGATGTTACATTGACTTCATTGTGCCAATCCATCTTTCTATCAATCCGTTACTCTGTGGGTAACCTGGAGTAGAGAACTAAGGTACAGTTCCTAACCTTTTAAGAAATTCTTGGGTTAACTTGGCAGCAAAATTGGTTCCATTATCCATAGCAATGATTCGAGGAATACCCGTCCTCATAAAAATTTCCATAAAAGCATCACAAGTCGCTTTTGCAGTCAAAGATTTGATAGGAATTGCTTCTGGCCATCGACTGTGCTGATCCATAACACACAACACATACTGATGTCCCCTAGAAGACTTAGGTTCAATAGGCCCTAAAATATCACCATTCACTACTTGGAAGGGTAATTCTGGTCTACCGACAGCTTCTATAGGTTCTCTGTCTTTCACTTGGCTTTTCCTCCTCAGTTGACAATCGTGACAAGATTCACACCAACGTTTTACGTCTCTTGGCATACCTTCCCACCAAAAAGACATTGCAATTCTTTCTTTGGTTTTCCTGGCAGCCAAATGTCCTCCTGTTGGTGTTTCGTGAGCTAATTTTAAAATGTCTTTCCTTCTGCATTTTGGAACAACAAGCTGTACATATTTCTGTCCTCCCACATTACCTGTGTGGTACAATAAATCTGATTCTAACCAGTAATTGTTCTTCCGCTGCCTGGCCTCTTCAAAACAACGACTTAATGTAGTACAGGACAACTGTTCATTTCTTAATATCTTTGCTTGCGAACTTGGACAGTTATTTTCTTCATCTGTAACAGTGATTATTTCTTCATTTAGCACGTTACCTTCCACTGGAGTAGTTGAAACATCTACTCCAGAATTTTCTATTTCAGCTGTTTCTTGATTTGCTTCTATATAAGCTTCTGTTTTCCTTCCCTCCACATTGAAAGTGTTCTTCAAAACTTTATCTTTCCCGTGGATATTATTGATTTCTTCTCCCAGATATTTTCTTCTTTGTTCCTTTAATAAACTGAAAACTCTAGGAATGATCAAAGCTTGCTCGTGTAATCCTTCCACAACTGCAGCATGCACCATGATATACGGCCTGATATCATCTGCTGACCAAAGACTAAGTGGAACAGAAACAAGCTTTCCTTCAACCGGAGATCCAATTGCAGGCCTCAAGTAAATTTTCCCACTTGACTGCAACATTTCTTCTGGTACCACTGACTTCCGCAGTACTGTAATTTCCGCACCAATATCATTGATCCCTTGAAACGCATGATCTCCTATATTTAAATCAACTCGAAGAAGTTCACCATCCTTTTCACTGATTGGAATTTCCCCATCGAAACTTGCATTATCTATCTTAATGCAAATTTCATTTAGCCCTTTCTTGCTTACTTCTTCAGTTTCACTCCTATTAGAAACTTGTGATACTGTATTCATCTGCGGGCAAAATTTCTTTAAATGACCTTCTTCTTGACATTTATAACACTTGAATAGCTTTTTACCTGGAGCATAACTCGCAGTATTACTTCCGAAACG